>CABIKL010000952.1:0-17848 GCA_902196195.1 Aptinothrips rufus | reverse complement strand
TTTTTTAACTGTCATGAAAAGATCTCTGGAAACAACGGAGGTCGAATCTCTGAATTCCTGTTTCTATTCACTTGGTAGTGCGTTTTTTTAAAATCAGAAATATTAATTGACATATCCATTAGAAAGTTTGACTTTTATAAATAGACTGATATCATCTACTCTAATAATTACTATGTGCGTACGTGATTCCCTTATTTATTTATTTTAAAAAATAACGTTTTTTGTTGTTGTTTTGTTCATATTTGTTATCATTAAATGTTTATAGTTGAGCAAAAGCAAGTCCAAGTCATTGCCTACATTGCCTTAACATTCCAAAACAAAACAAGCAAAACAAAATTAGGGAAACCAAGAACTATAAAGGGGGAAACTGAAATAAACGTCTTAGGCATTAAAAGCCGGAAAATTAACTTGAGGTGGAACCACACCCAGGCCACAATCCCTGTGCTGGCAATGCATTTTTTAAAGTCCATAAATTTTCCACAAATTGTGTTCGATTTCTCTCAAATTTGGAGGAACATATGTTCCTTAAATAATTTGAAGTCGATTGAACAGATACTGGCCTTTTAAATGTTTCCGCCTCTCTCGTCTCACATTATTAGCAGAGATCGCCGACCGCCGGGGATAGCATTATTAGCAGAGATCTGCTGCAGTGCAGAGGCTGTAGACATTATCTGGACAACGTATGAGATTGAGAATTTAGTCACATCGCCTTAATAATGGCCTTAATTGTGTCATTTCTCGCTTGGATCTGTTAAAATTAGAACATCCATTGTTGCATAATGATTGATGTCAAATAAACACTTGTTTTTGACGAGGACTTAATATAAGTTCAGTAGTAGTGGTCGACTGGGTTTAGAGGTTAGAGTTTTTATCAAGTTTTTGTGGTTTTACAAGTTTCATGCTAAGCTTAATTTAACGTTCGGTTGGTTTGAAGAGGTATAGACAAATGAAAGTTGAAAGTATAAACTACACATTCATAAAACATGCCTGAACATTACTGAACAAGAAGACTGACTTTTTCTTTTTACTCTTACTTACCACTACAGCAGATTTTTCGATTTATTTCATTGCTTATAACCTCAGCTCCGGTTATTGGCTTAAAAGATAACTGATTCTAGCACCAACTGTTGTGATGTTGGTCAGTGGACTCAGGTGCTGCCTTAAATCACTGTGCCCTCATACACTTCCGAGTGTCAGCCCTATTTTCGCAAATCTTTCAAACTTGGTGGTGTGGGAAACATTTATCAAAGGAATGAAAGCTGTTCTCTGATCATACTACATCCTTGCACCTTTTTGCGCATTGTCGATATTGAAATATAATTTTCAAAGAGATTTGCATACCAATCTAATAATGTTACCCCTGCCCCAATTTACAGAACGTTTCTTACTTTATGGTTGGTTTCAACCGAGGATGATGAGATTTTTGTTATTTCTTTATCTCATGAATAACTGTTATTCATTCAAGTTTTGTACTTCTTTACCTTTCATTAAGCTCGTACTTTATAAAGTCTTGGTCCTGCTTGGTCTCTTGCTGGGAAGTTTTCTCAATAATTCTATCATGGACACACGTTTTGGCATTTAAAAGTGTGTCAGACATGATAAAAGATATCCACCTATATCAAACCATTTTGTTCCATTGTTCATATGCTTAAAAGTAATGTACAATGTGCACCCTGATACTGTACAGAAATTAAGTTGAGTTGGGATTACGCCAAGAGAATTGAAGGATCAGCATCCTGAGACAAACTTCACACTTTCTTTATGATAAAATATTTATGCTTTAACTTTGTTATTAATTAAGTTCGCTTCCATCGGCAGGTCACACCAGATTGAATATTTGCTTCATTTTTCTTTTTCTCAGGCAAACATGCCTGATAAAGAAAATTTGAGAGTGGCAGTAATCTGCTCCAGCAACATGAACCGCAGTATGGAGGCTCATTCGTTTTTGAGGTGAGTGATCATTGCTTGCACTCATGGTTTCCTATAAGACAGGATAAAATATTTTTTAAAAGCGCTCACTGAACTTTGAAGGAAAGATGGAGACAATACTACTATTTTTGTTCCAAGTTGCACAAGTTTAATTCATTATCTTGGAACTATTTTTCCGATTTTGAGATGATTGAAGGTCAATCAGCCTATCAAACTCTTATGAGAGAGTTTCTGTTGTAATTTATTTGTTTTGTCTCTCTTGTTTTGCAGCAAGAAAGGGTACCAGGTGAAATCTTTTGGAACGGGCGACAAAGTGAAACTCCCTGGAACTGCTCCTGATAGACCTAACTGTTATGAGTTTGGAACAACTTATGAGGAAATTTATCAAGATCTTCTTGCAAAAGATAGATCATTGTATCCTTTACAAAGAAAGTAAAACAAAACATAGCTTTAGATTTTACTAATACACTGCAGTCTAATGCCTAACACATGATCATAGAAACCTTCCTTTTGTGCAATCCTTGACATCTAATAGTTATACCCAAAATGGATTACTGCACATGCTCGACCGGAATCGTCGGATCAAGATGTGGCCTGAGAAGTTCCAGCTCAGTACCGACCAATTTGATGTGATATTCACTTGCGAAGAGAGAGTTTATGATCAAGTTGTTGAATGTATGTGTGATTTTATTAAAATTCGAATATCTGTACAGAGTATAAGACGTTTTGTCAAAGAATTTTTTATATATACATTTTTTTTTCTGACTTTAGGGTTGTCAAGTAGATCACCTGTTGACACTGCTTCAGTCCATGTCATAAACATAGATATCCAGGATAATCATGAAGAGGCAACAATTGGAGCATTCCTCTTCTGTGAACTTGCTGGTTTGGTAAGTGTTTATATTTGATGAATTCTGACAGTTGGAAATAAAGCTGAAAACTTCATATCTGTATCATCTTGTTATCTCTTTGTTCCAGCTAACAAATAGTGAAGATCTTGACAATGACATAGATGAATTACTTCATGATTTTGAAACAAAATGCCAAAGGCCTTTACTCCACTGTGTACTGTTTTACTAATCATATGCTTCCACCACAATCATTATTTTATTGGTAATTACTCAAATACACAATTCATTCTGGTGCAGGTTTCAGTTACCAATCGTGTTATTTAAGCTATTAACAGGATTATGCTGCAATAAGTGCTGGAATTTTTTGTTCTGTGCGCTTGCTAAATTAATCACTCCTGCAATCAAAAAAATATTCATCTTTCAATTTTCAAATTAAATAAGTTCTAGCTGTCGCTCAAGTCTGTTATATAAATTTTGGCAGAGTTGAATTCTCTTATACTTTTTGAGAGCATAAGGAGTAGAATGATCAGCACTTTTGTGCTTCTTCAGAGCCAGAAGAATAAATTATCATCAGTCAATCAGTTTAAACAATTGCAGCTTGTTAGTAACATAGAAAACAACTTGGATGTAAACTCAATTCTTATGTTTGTAATGCTGACTGTACAAAGGATTGAGGAAAGATATGTTGTTACTATGGTAGGAAACCTCATCATAGTACACAATCTAATACCATTTTTGGTATGTGTGCGATTTTCATGATAAAGGAGGGTGTATCAGAAAATTGACAAAATGTAGCATATCTTTATAACTGTAAATTATTTATTGTAAGCCTAAATTAATTGAAGGCAGCATCCATTGACTGAGAACAAGATTTAAGAATGGGTATTCCATCATCAGCATTGGTACCTACATGCCAGTTGAGTAATGTGAAAGGTAACAACTGTCAGAATTATTGTAGGAAATTATGTTTATTGTACTTCATGAAAATGGAAGAACAATATTCTACTCAAAAAACATTAATACATGTTTTCATGTGATAAGTTTGAATAAAGCATGAGGCATTGTACTTCTGCAAGGCTATAAAAGAACGTCCTGTAGTGGAATTATAGAGACGAACCACTTTTACCACACCACTTGCATATAAAACTGAAATGACTTTATGATTCCAATTTTTTCAACAACTAAAATTTCATCCAATCCATGAGTACAATTTGGCAGCCATTTTTCTTGTCTTTAACACACATAATTTATAAACTTATGTCAACATGGCTATTAATAATGAGAGATAAACAATAAAAACTTTGAATCATTTGAGTTGTAAAGACGAATCTAATTCGATCAGCTGAAGTGCTTTAATTGAATTACAGCTTCCCAGGTCCTCCATTTTTCATATCTCATCTGGTGAGAGATGTCTCAGACTTGGTTTTTTGTTATGTGACCCTGAGGATCTTTTCCTTACCGAGATGATTTAAGAAGAGGGAATTTAATATCTCACATGAGAGGAAGGAATTAAATATACCTATGCATCAAGATGACCATATATGCGGCGAAGCTTTTCCTTCTTGTTTCGGTTATTGTGCTTCTTCCAGGGTTTTTCACCAGGAGCGGTTCTAAAATTAGAGAGTAAAGTTACCTTATGTAAAGAACAAAAATGTTGAATTTCAAATTTTTAAGATAATTTGTGACAGATGTTTTTAAAATTAAATTAATACCTGAAAATACTTACTCTTCGCTTGATGGATTGCCAGTCCTAACTAGAAGCCGGCCCTTAGAATGGGCTCCGACATTCGCTTTTTGGAAGAATACCTTATCCAGATCTGCGGATGTAACTTTGTTGGGCTGAAAGGAGAAAATTACATTTGATACACATTGCATTTAATAAACATTTTTCAAATGTTGTAAATTGAAAATTCACATACCCTCATAATTTTTTCTCCCTGAGGTGTAATTCCATTTACTAATGATCTTGGCTGCCGCTGCCGTGGTGGGAAAGTATGAAAGTCAGATTGATCAATGCCAGGGGGGGCACAAGAAAACAAAAGTTTTCCGTTCACAAAGTCCTTTAAAATAACACGTGCAGCCCGCGGGTTATCGGGTATGCCCTTATGGGTCATGAAACCTCTGATATCTGTAAATATCAAATATGTTCTTAAAATATCAATGCTAATGAAGCTAGAGATCAGTAAGTCTTTCCGTGACGAAAAGCCAACACATGCACCCTCCTTTGTCAAGTGACATTTTCTTGGCCCTTTCCCAACAAATTTAAATCCAGTGAAAATAAATGGCCAAAGAGTAGATGACGACCATAATCAATAGAATATCGATTTCAGCTCTACATTTTGAAGTCAAATGCACTTCGATTCAATAAACTATTTGTCACTGGGAACACATAACGCCATCATGTGTACAAAAGATCAAGAAAAAAGGGATACTTTGAACTAAATGACTATTAATCACACATCGCTAATGAAGCATTCTCAAGAAACATTGCAATTTAAATTGAATAAAAAAGAAGAATGGGAAAATTTTCTTACATCCATAGGCATTAAGAAGCTCATGAGAGGCGGGTGGTCTTGATGGATCTTCTCCTTCCAAGGGAGCTGGGATCATTATGCCATATGTATCTTCCAGCACATGACGAGGAATTAGAGAAGAGAGGAGATTTATAGGTTCAACATGATCTCTGAGTTGATCAATAGGAAGAATGCCATTGAGGACCATGTCAGCTCGAGTTGCAACAAAACTAGGCATTACCAACCCAGGGCAGTCACACAATAACAGATCATGGTCCAAATACAAAGTCTGTGGGATAAAGATATAAAATTTCAAAATTAAAAACTCAGAAACACTCTCAAGAAATGTTTTTTTCTTTTACTGACCTGAAAATGTTTTGTCTTTCCTGGAGTGGCAGAAACAGACACTTTTTTCTCAGCCATTAATGAATTAATTGTTGAGCTTTTACCAACATTGGGGTAACCAACCAGACCCACAGTTGTAATATTTTTGTTAACCTTTGGACCCACATGCACAGTCTTGAAAAAAGAAATCAATTCTTTTCGTGACAGCAACTTGCTTGAGTTTGAAAACCTAATATGATCGCCATCTGCGTTTGAATCATTCTCATTCTTATTCTCTTTTGTAAGAATATCTTGGATTGTGTGCGATTCTATTTCATTTTCACTGCTTGCCTTATTCAAAGAAACCGCAGTTTCATCTTCACTATCTGACTCTTCTGACGACTTGTCTTCAGAATCATGATCTAAATGTGGATCCGCTTTTCCAGCTTCGCTACATGTCTTAACATAATCTTCATTTTCTTCATCACCTTCATCGGCTGCCAGTGTTGCACTGAAAAATGCAACTTGAACAGATATCTTTGAGAAATAATCAGCCCAAGCTTGTCTCTGTTTTTCAGTTAAAAAGTCTGCCTTGTTTATCAAGATTAGATTTTGCTTATTCTCAGACACTTCCTTCACATATGCTTCCAAATCATCACAGCGGAAAAGTAGTGGATTTCTGGCATCAACAATCTGAGCAACTACATCACTAAAAGTACAAAGAGGAGAAAATTGATTTCAAAGGGGGCAAAGTAAAAGAACCGTTTAAAAGAAGTGAAGAAACAACTAAGTTACCTGCGCTCAACTACTCTCCAAAGTTGCCTCCAAAATTCCAAATTTTTTTCATATGGTGTTAGGAGAAAGCCTTTTGATTCCTGTAACATTGCCAGATGTCGTCGCCATTCTAGGAACTTCTGTTTTTCTAGACTGTCAAGTTCTTCTGGCGTTGTTTTTTCATCCCAGGCAGGTCTGCAACAGGAAATTATTAAGCATTCAGAAATCCAAATCCATTAAAATAAAAATACGTATTGATCATCGAAGTGATTAACTTTGATAGCAACTGAAAGGTTTTTAAGAAAAAGAAAAGGTGCATGGAAGAGAAAACAAGAACAGGCTCTCACCGTCTGGGTATTTGCAAGTCTCCTTGGTGATCCTGATGACTTTTTTCAATTGCTTCTCTTTCCTCTTTTGACATAAGACCAACATTAGCCAGAGGATTGACAAAGGTGATGTTAAGTTTTTCAGCCTAGGAGAAAAACAAGCACATGTAAGCAGAACATCATAAGCTTGAGGAGGGTTGGCAATGTTGTTCAATTAGACAGGAACATTGTAAGAGTAATTATAGCTACCTGAAATTCAGAGTCCGCAAGCTCTGCAGTTGACAAGAACTCCTGGAAGGAGCTCTCCTCTGTGACTGACTGAAGATTCAAACGACCCCAATCATACCCATCGGCAACCTCAGTTGTATGTAGCTGAAACGGGCAAACAATAGGTTTTTGAAATGAATAAGCATCACGAATGTCAACAAGAAAATTTTTAAAAACTGTGATTGATTAGAAGCATTGATTGTGATTTGTGAAAAACATAAACACAAAGATTAAGAATTAGTATTGGTAAAAAAACGGTGAAAATAATAAAGGTAAGAATTTCTTAAGTTTGCAGACAGTATCCATGTTTTGTATCAGTGATAACATTTGCTACAGTCTAAATCGATTAAAGCAGACGCACAACGGCACATAACCTGCATTAAGACCTGAGTGAGACAGATAAGTTTACCATCGAGACATCACCACCTCTTCTTCCTTTCGTAGCACCAAATCGATCTTTGATAAGAGCACGTCCTAAACTCGTTCCAGATTTGTTCTTTTTACCCATTTTCGATCTGAAAAGAGTAAATTTGGCACCAAATCAGCACTGGCTCGTGGTGCACCTGTCTGCCAAAGATTGACTGCGCATAATGTCAATGTTTGCTGCTACACATTTGTTTCTTTGTTTTGTTTATTTGTACGCGTGTTGCGAATAGTGTAGGAAAGGTGGCCGGCGGTGTGTTGTTTAGTCCGCCTGTTCAAAATTTTGGGATTATGGCCCAAAATATACCCACATCTAATGATGTTAGTGATGATCACAGAAATGCAGATGACCAAATATTCCCGGGCTTCAGGAACATTCAAGAGTTCACTCAGGTAACGTATGTTGGGGACGGTCGTGTCGCCATGCACCGTGCACCCCGTGCACCTCTCTAGTAGGTTAGAACAAGCCTATATTCCCTTTCATATGAACGGAATCTGTGATTTACGCACTGCGTTTAAAATTTGTTCTAGAGACTTTGCTTGTAGCTCATTTCAACAAAAATTTTTCCTTGTCCTCTTCTTTTTTTTTATTGAATGCTCTATTGAAATTATTCTGAGAAATGTCAAATATATAAATTTATTTTTTTCTTCTGCTGTTACAGAGTGGCCTTCGTCTTTTAATGGAAAATATTCGTGACTCTAATGCCTTACCAGCCGGACAGCGGTGGGACTTTTATACAAGCTACCCATCGTTCAAGAAAGTTATGGATTCCGAAGGCAGGAGAATACTTAACTTGTAAGTGTTCTTATATTGATAACAACTTTGAAATTGACGTTATTTTCATGCGATCCGCTCTCTTGAAGGCACCACTTTCATGCATTTAGTTTCTTCTTTCAGAATAAATATGATATTGCGTCATCAAAGCGTTCAAGGCAACATATTACGAAGAGACATTGAAGAGAAGTTTGAACTTCTTGTCGATGCCAATGATCAGATATTTGAAAGAGTTGGGAACACTCTTGATGAAATCTTAGGAATTAGGAAGAATCCAGAACCTGTGTTGGTAGAGGCAGCAGGAAAAACAAGAGCTGTCAGTGGCAGCTGGAATAAAAACATGGCAAGCACTTTAGATGACAGCTCGCCCGCCCAATTTCAGCCACAGTCAGTTAGGCTTCTTACTGCAAAAAATATTGAAAGACCTCAAGCCAAGTTCCGTGATAAAATTGATAACAGCAATGTGCCATGGGAACCTCGCATCAAGGAAAAGCCCAATTCATTAAAACCTCTTGCCATTTTAGTTGAGCAGAATGAGGATGGTGAATGGTAATCAATCATCTGTTAAGCTTTTTCTAACTTTCTTATTCGTGTAATAGTTGTATTTTTTATTAAAATTCTGTAATTTATTCCAGCTACAGCCATCCATATGAATTTGAACTGGACCGGTTCATGCCTCCTGAGGAACAACTTCAGGTCTCAAATCCCATTCCTCCCAAATCCATGGATGAAGTTCCTCTTATTATGGTTGACAAACCTGATCAAATTCCTGCACTCCTGAAAGATCTTTCTGAGTATAAAATAATTGCTGTTGATTTGGAGGTGAGAAACTGTGATCTGCAGCTATAAACTCTTATTTTTTCTTTCAGTTTTCCAAAAATGCAGTTTTTATAATAATATTTCTGTGTTTGTTGTTTTTCAGCATCATTCATACAGAACTTTCCAAGGATTCACATGCTTGCTGCAAATATCTACTGGTGATAAAGATTATCTGATTGATACACTTTCATTACGATCGGATCTTCATGTTCTCAATGAAGTATTTACTCACCCCAAAATTCTTAAGGTACATTCTCTTGCTTTTTCATTTGTACCCACTCCTTTCATCTTATTCAAAGTCAAATGGAGTAACTATGAAATTCAATAAAAATTTATCACATTTAAATTTTCAGGTTTTTCATGGAGCTGAGTGTGACATTCAGTGGCTGCAAAGAGATCTTAGTATTTATGTTGTCAATATGTTTGACACATATCAAGCAGCTAAATTGTTAAATTTTTCTGGCTTATCACTCTCATTTTTAATGAAACATTTTTGTGGTTTTAATGCTGATAAGCACTTCCAGCTTGCTGATTGGCGTATCAGGTAAAAGACTGCAGTTCATGCTGCACTAATTTATGTCGCTATGCTTGATGTTCTGTTAATGATGGCGAGATTCTATCGTTGATTTCTTAATTCATCCTGATTCTGCTTGTTGTAATGCCATCGAATTTCAACCTTCTGAATCAATACTAAGATCAATCTACATAGACTATTTGATTATTACTTTTTAACACTTTTCTATCCTTTTGTTGACATGAATTTTCAAAGGACAGTTTTTATGTTAATGTTAAACTCAACTTTCTCTTCAAAGTATCAGTTTTTCTGCCCATCTGCTGTCTTAGTGTTTCTCAGGTTTTTCATATCTATTTATTCGTTTTTAAATTTTAATCTCTTAGGCCTTTACCAGAAGAGCTAATGCGATATGCAAGAGCTGATACCCACTATCTCATTTACATTTATGAGCAAATGAGAAATGCGTTAATAGAAGAGGCTCATGGGCAGACCAATTTGTTACAAGCTGTTTATCAGCGAAGTACCAATGTTTGCAAGCGACGTTACGTGAAATATATTTTGCGTGATGATTCACACATGGAGTTATATCGGAAAAGCAAGAAAATGTTCAACAATCGTCAAATGTATGCTCTTCAAAATCTCTTTCAGTGGAGGGACAGAGTTGCTCGTGAAGAAGATGAGAGTATAGGGTAAGAATACGAATAGCAGTATGTTCATCCCGAATTCCATACCCTGTATCACGTAAGACTAGGTTTTTTTTACATTTATTGTTTTTTATCCATTTAAGTTATTATAATTTTCCGCATTGTCTGCAAAGATTTGATCGCATTTTATGCGTACTAGACTGTACCGAAGTTAAACAGTTTATAAAGATGCTTCTGATCCCCAGTTTTGATCCTGTGGAATATCTATTCAACATTTTTATACAGTATTCTTCTCAAGAAAAAAACAGTTCTAATGATCAATTCCATCAAAAAATTTCCTTAAGTCATTCTTCTTCTTTTTGTGATGGGGACATAATCTTATTACTTTACTCACAAAAATACCCAGTATTACTACTTTTCCATGCTATGTTTTAGATATGTTTTGCCAAATCACATGCTTTTGCACATGTGTGAGCTACTGCCAAGGGAAATCCAAGGCATCCTATCATGCTGCAATCCTATCCCACCTCTAGTCCGTCAACATCTGGTTGAAATGCATCAGATTATACTGCGGGCTCGAGATCAACCCCTGGTCAAGGTATGTTTCACCAGTTGAGAATTGTGTTTGAAAGGAGTTGCAGTTCACTTAAATAATTTAGAGCTGAAATTGTCCGTCAGTTTGCGTTTTATACCCTTATTCAGTTTTATCTTGTGTTATTTTTATTGTTGATCTAGCCGGTTGTTGAGGAAGAACTACGCCAAAGGCCTGCAGCTGAAACTTGGGCAAAGCTTAATCTTGAAAGCCCATTACATTGTCCTCATGATATGTCTTTCCAGTTAGACTTTCGTGATGATCTTCCAACTTTGCTAAAGCCCTGTAAGTTTATGTACTTAAAAGTTATAATCATTCTTGTAAATTGATTTATAATTTGTTGTGTTTTATTTCTTTTTACTACAGTGAAAAATGGTGACTTTGAAAAGATTTCCAACCAAAGTTTATGGATGCGTGCGTCTCTTCCTTTCTGGTCAAGCAATTCTGTTGTTAATAACTCTAGCGTTTCCATGGAACAGGACAGTCCCAAGATTGATTTTGGACATGCTACTTCATTTGATGATGTAAGCTTAGTATTTTGCAATTTTCTTTTTCTTAGGCTTTGCATTTTTATTAATAATGAATGAATAATACCTCATTGTTTCAGTGTCCTAAGAAAGGTGAAGTGAAGCCCAAGTTAAAGGACTTGATTGGGAAAGTGAACTTCTTGAGTCCCTTTGAATGTTATAAGAAGGTTCGCCCATACTTGGATCATTTACATCAAGAAAAATTGCGACAACATCAAGAAGCTCAAAAAGAAAAGGATGCTGCTGCTGGAAACGAAGATGCTAGCAATGACCCATCATTTGAAGAGAGAATAAAAAGAGTAAGCTTCCTTTTCATATTGCTGAAAGATCTTTGGCTTGTTCTGTTTTGGTATAATTGAAAGCATACATATTCTTGTCTTATAGAAAAGTATTTTTGTTTCAATGAAATCAGTATGATATTTGCATATTAAATGTTTATATTCTCTGTCATTCAGATGCAAGAGGATATTAGGAAAATGTCAAATGCTGGTGAAAGTTCTGGTTCACCGTCTTCACAGGACCTTTCTGTATTACCTTTGTCATCCCAGGTATGAGAAGTTTCCATGTCCTACCTGAAATTAATAACGTTATCTTTGGCTTCTGATTTTATTTCTATGTATCCTAGGCTAAAGGGGTGAAGAGGAAATCTTCTCAGTTAAGAGGAGAATCCTTTGAATATGGAAATGATGTTCCTCATAATGAGAAAGTTCGGAAGGTTGACAATAAATCGACAAAAGCACAGCAGAACCCCCAACACCACATGCAAGGGAATCAGGAACGCAAGAGGCAAGGAGACAGTGGACCATCCAAATTTGAACCTTTTGACTATAACAAAGCAAATTACAGCAGATTCCAAAGTGGAAATCAAAGAAATAAAAGAAAAGATGTACAGTCTCACTTTAAATCAGTAAGTGTCAGTGCAACTTTCACAATTTCTTTTTCAGTTAAGTATTTCAGGTGGTCTAATTGCTTTTGTTTTTCAGAAAAATCAAAAAAGTAAGAATTTTAAGAATTCTGTCTCAAGAGCAACTCAAGGATTAGAAGGTGGGAAAGGCAGTAAGGGATCAAGAGGACGAGGCAGACGCTGATTGTTTTGAAGCCAGATTTAATATGTCTCATTGTAAAGATGTTTTGTTTGTTAACCCACTTCGATGCCCATAAATTTTATTTTGCGTCTTATCACTGATTTCAAATGTGGCAATGTTCATACAAAGCATCAAGCATGCTCTAATATCCAGTCCAAGCATCATAAACAGTAGGGTTTGAAGCAAAAATCTTCATTGGTTTGCTGTTATGGGGACCATAATTGGGGTAACTGCAAACATTGCGCCACACGCCACACTCAAGCTTTCCTGCTGTGAAGCAAACGTTCGTACAGGATTCAACATCATTGTTGAACAGCTGTCTAGTTTTTTGTTAGTTGCATACTTCACTGAGGAGGAGGAGGAGGAACAATTTAATCCAACAGTGAATAAAATAAGAGAGTACCCGGACACTTATTGTTTGTTTCAAATAATGTTGTAAGCGGCACACAGTTTTGTAGAAGTTGTGTAGTGAACTCGGCAACAAGCAACTCTGTAACGAGACACAATGAGGCTGTTTCAACTCCGCGGAAACCGATCAAATTTAGTTAACCTAAGGATTTGATCAAAGAGGATGGCTAAAGTGTGGAAATAATCGGTTATGAACCTAAAGCAGCGTTTACCCCTTCAAGCTAACGCGGCCAAGCATTACATGTTCAATAAAGAGACGTACAGAATTTACAAATTTGGGTCACGAAATGATGACAGCTCTAGAAGCCAGGGGAGCTTTCAGCAATTGGAATTTTCAATGTGTACATTACATAATTGGTACTTAGGTGTAAGTGCGTCTATTAAGAGATTGAACCTATCTTTGTTGTATCTATGAAAGATTCGAATAATTTGGATTGTAAGGCTGAGCCGGCATCATTCAGCAAAGTTAGCCAAGTAGCAGCACATTGTTGACATTAACAGCTCATATTGGCATATATCAGGAAACGTATACCAAAGTTGAGGCGTCTTTTCGATCCCTTAAGCTGAATGAACAGGCGCTGGCTCAGGGCCTTTCGTTTTAAGGTTATAACTTCCCACCTCAACCTATTCACAGCCGTTCGTGAGCTAAAGAATAAACAAGCTTGAGGAAATTGGTAGTAAATCTATATAATAGTGACTACTGTTGTAGGAATCAACAAGGGAAGAAAACAAAGAAGCAGAAACTCAAACTGTTCTCTCTGTATTATGAGTTAGATACAAAAACAGAGGAGATGAACTATTATGTACTATGATGATGGCAACATTATTTACAATTGTTAGGACATTCATGAGAGATCTGGAAAACAAAAATCGGAGTACAACAATGGAATGAGACATCAATGAACTAATAGTTCACAGATAACACACTTTAACATAATAGACACCCTCACTGTTCAGGAGACAAAGTTCAACATTTAAAAAATATATTTTGACCAATTAAAATGAAGTTTGCACGCTATAAGGAAATAGACTCTGATAAATTCACAGTAACATTAAATTTATAAGTCTTGACCACCTCTAAGAACATTTCATTTTTTCCAGATCTTTTGACTAGTAGGCAAGATACTACAAATGAGTCTGAGCCTAATATAACCTTTGCATGTTTCTGCCCACCAAGCCGAACAGTAAAAAATCAACAAGAAAAATGCACAGAACTGTCACAGGGGGCAAGGAAGGCACTCAAAGCCCTCCTAAGTCTTGAACACACTACACATGTACGATGTACGGAGACTCACAGCACGCTTACAGTCCAGCCATAAGTCACCACTGCAGATGCAGTTAGCACACAACACAAATTGGGTCTCTTAAAATCCAATCTTCATATCTACATTCCCATGCCTCCCATACCACCCATTCCGCCCATTCCTCCCATGCCGCCACCCATGGGAGGAGCATCTTCCTTTGGCAAATCAGCAACCACTGCTTCAGCTGTTGTAAGCAATGACGCAACACCAGCAGCATCAGTCAAAGCTGTCCTCACAACCTGCAATACACATCACAATTACTAAAGTGCATTAGGAAATCAGCAGCTTCTCCGCACATAAAACGAAATCATCTTACCTTAGTTGGGTCAATAATTCCCTTTTCAATCATATTAACAAATTCATTATTTAATGCATCATATCCCATGTCACCACTTCCTTCCTCAACCTTGGAGACTATGACAGAGGCCTCGACACCGGCATTCAGAGCAATCTGCATGCATGGCTGACGAAGAGCCTTCTTGACAATGTGGATTCCTGAAACAAAAACAATAACGTTAAACTTTCAGATTTAATGATGCAGTTATTTCATAAGTATCATTTAATATACTCACCAGTCTTCTGGTCATTGTTGGCAGGTTTCACAGTATCAAGGATAGGAATGCAACGGAGCAGGGCAGTGCCACCGCCAGGGACAATACCCTCCTCCACTGCCGCACGGGTGGCACACAAAGCATCATTGACTCGATCCTTCTTTTCATTCACCTCCACCTGCAAAAATACTTGATTGAATACCTGGGAACTTTACATGTTCCAAAATGCGAGGAAAAAGCATTCAGATTTTTCGCTTCGGGATTAAGATCACAGCTAAGGCTCCATCCATAAGGAGAGCTTTGGCTTCAGACGGCCTTTAATTTTCATCAGTACATTCAATATGAGATTGTTGCAAATCATTTTACATACCTCACTGGATCCTCCAACTCTCAGAACAGCCACCCCAGATGCTAATCTTGCCAATCTCTCCTGGAGTTTCTCTTTCTCATATTCGGAAGTCGTGTTTTCGATTTGATCCCTGATTTGATCAGCTCTTCGATCAATATCAGTTTTTTTGCCCTTTCCTTTAAGAAGCAGGGTGTCGTCTTTAGTAATGATACATTCTCCAACAACTCCAAGGTCTTCCTTAGTGACATCTTCCATCTTCACTGGATTGCCTTCGTCTCCAAATACAATGCCACCAGTTGCAATGGCCATATCCTGAAGGGTTGACTTGCGGTTGTCACCAAAGCCTGGCGCTTTCACAGCAGCAACCTGAAGGCCAATCTTCAGTCTGTTTACTACAAGAGTGCTCAGAGCTTCACCATCAACATCTTCAGCCACGATTACTAATGGTTTGCGTAGCTGATTTGCAAGCTCGAGAGCAGGGATAATAGACTGAATAGATGATATCTTTTTTTCAGAAAACAGGACAAGGCAATCCTGGAACTCAACTTTAGCACCTGAAATCAATTCATGACAGATAAGCAAATTGTTTAAAGAAACAAACAAAAACAACGATGGTATTTATTACCTTTAGTAGTGTTGATAAAGTAAGGTGAAATATAACCTCTGTCAAACTTCATCCCCTCAATAACTTCAAGTTCATCATTTAATGTCTTTCCATCCTTCACAGTGATAACACCCTCCTTACCCACCTGCAATAATTGTGAATTAATACTAGAACTGTATGAAAAATAAGATATTCAACAAGAAAATAATGTACCTTCTTCATTGCATTAGAAATAAGATCTCCAATTTTGCGGTCTCCATTTGCTGAAATAGTGGCAACTTGGGCAATTTCTTCAGGAGAAGTGACAGGCTTTGAGAGAGTTTTCAGATGTTCAATGATGGCATCAACAGCTAGCATGACTCCCTTGCGCACTTCAATAGGATTGGCTCCAGTAGAAATTTTTTCAAATCCTTCCTTAGCAATGGCTCTTGCTAAGACAGTGGCTGTGGTGGTACCATCTCCTGCTTCTTCATTAGTGTTGTTAGCAACATCCTGGACAAGGCGAGCCCCAATGTTCTGGAACTTGTCTTTAAGTTCTACACCCTTAGCAACAGTCACGCCATCCTTAGTGATCTTTGGACTACCCCATGACTGTTCAAGGATCACATTGCGGCCTTTGGGGCCCATAGTCACAGCCACTGCATCAGCAAGGATATCAACTCCTTGCAACATAAGAGCTCTGACTTCTGATCCAAATCGTACATCTTTTGCATATCCTCTGGCATGTGATACCTGGCGCAATGCCACAGAGCGCAACACAGTAGGTAATCTGAACATGGTGCACCTGAAAAAGACAAACAGACAAATTAACAACAGAAAGAGGATGAATTAGGAAAAACTAGCTGTATTGAATTACTGTCGGAGTCCGCAAAGCCAAGCAGTGGATATCTGAACAAAACCAGAACCAATCTTGGGTGAAGCAACTCCAATTTCTTCTATGACTGGTCCGAAATTGTGGCACCACGCATGTAGTCACAAGGAACGGCCGTCAATGACAAATATTGTTGTTTCTCATGGGTTTGTAATTCATTCAAATTGGATTAAGGAACACAGAAAGCTGACAGACTGTACGAGATAAATAACACTGTTTAAGTCCGCAAAGCCAAGCAGTGGACATCTGAACGAACAGAACCAATCTTGGGTGAAGCAACTTTCAAGATATTATTCTATGACAAGTCTGAAATTGTGAGCCAGCATGAGGAATCACAAGGAACGACTGTCAATACAAATGAAAAAGAATTGAACTATAGTGCTTCTAAAAGTTGAATAAAAAGAGAAAGAAAAAAACAACCTACTGGCATTCGGGATATCTAGCTATCACAAAGATTTGTTGCAGTCACACTATTTGAAAATGTGAAAGTCCGCAAAGCCAAACAGTGGACGCCTGAATGAACAGAACCAATCTTGGGTGAAGCAACTTTCAAGGCATTATTCTATGACAAGTCTGAAATTGTGAGCCAGCATGAGGAATCACAAGGAACGACTGTCAATATAAAAGACAAAGAATTCCACGATGCATCTAAGAACTAAATGAAAGATCATCCTGTAGGCATTTTAGGGTATCTAGCAATCACGAAGTTTTGTTGCAGATAGAGAATCTTTGACAATGTGAAAGTCCGCAAAGCCAAGCAGTGGACATCTGAATGAACAGAACCAATCATGGGTGAAGCAACTTTCAAGATATTGTTCTATGACAAGTCTGAAATTGTGAACCAGCAAGAGGAATCACAAGGAACGACTGTCAATACAAATGAAAAAGAATTGAACTACAGTGCTTCTAAAAGTTGAATAAAAAGAGAAAGAAAAAAACAACCCACTGGTATTCAGGATATCTAGCTATCACAAAGATTTGTTGCAGTCACACTATTTGAAAATGTGAAAGTCCGCAAAGCCAAACAGTGGACGCCTGAATGAACAGAACCAATCTTGGGTGAAGCAACTTTCAAGGCATTATTCTATGACAAGTCTGAAATTGTGAGCCAGCATGAGGAATCACAAGGAACGACTGTCAATATAAAAGACAAAGAATTCCACGATGCATCTAAGAACTAAATGAAAGATCATCCTGTAGGCATTTTAGGGTATCTAGCAATCACGAAGTTTTGTTGCAGATAGAGAATCTTTGACAATGTGAAAGTCCGCAAAGCCAAGCAGTGGACATCTGAATGAACAGAACCAATCATGGGTGAAGCAACTTTCAAGATATTGTTCTATGACAAGTCTGAAATTGTGAACCAGCAAGAGGAATCACAAGGAACGACTGTCAATA
>CABIKL010000951.1:0-17853 GCA_902196195.1 Aptinothrips rufus | reverse complement strand
CGTGCTAGTTGAACTTGAACTCGGACTTGAACTTGAATTGCTGCCTGCAGCCCTGCCCCGAGCCGTGCTAGTTGAACTTGAACTCGGACTTGAACTTGAATTGCTGCCTGCAGCCCTGCCCCGAGGGCGCGCCCAGCTTCCGAGCGGCGCAGTGCGCCTCCTTCAATAACCGGACGTACCACGGCGCCAACTACACGTGGCTGCCGTACTTCGACTCGGCCGAGCCCTGCGAGCTCTACTGCTCCGACTCGGAGGACACCGTCATCGTACCGTGGGGCGGCGCCGTGGCGGACGGCACTCCCTGCAACGTGGGCCGCGGCGACATGTGCATCGGCAGAGTGTGCAGGGTGAGGAAGACTCCCTGAGATAGCTCATGTCCACATGAAATACACCGTAAATGTCCCCTAAATTTAACTGGTTTGAATGCATTTGTTTCTAAATTTAGACTGAATTACTTCTAAATTACTCAGAAATTTAGGGCCTGAGCGCAGCGCAAACTTGCCCGGAAGAAAATTACTCTAAATTTTGAATAAATTTACGCTGAATTTAGATAAAATTTGGAATAAATTTATCATAGGTGCTAGGTATAACAGATGGGTGGAGGGGGCGATGCTCTGATGCGCCTGTCTCCCTCGCAGAAGGTGGGCTGCGACTGGACGGTGGACTCGGACGCCGTGGAGGACCGGTGCGGGGTGTGCCGGGGTGACGGCAGCCAGTGCGACACGGTGTCTGGGACCTACAACCGGCCCGACGGCTACGGTACGTGAGAGCAGAGACCGACGGGTATCTCACTTCGGAAAAATGTCGAGTAAATTGAATCTATTCACATTTGAACTATTATATCAGTGATTGTTTGTTATGATAGTTACTGATCGTTGCACGATTAAGGGGGGTGGGGGTGACACTCAGCTCAGGACTGTTTTCCGATAATCGCAGAGCTGCTGTTTCGATAATCAAGCGTTAATTTCATGAGTGATCGTAATCGATTATTGTCTGGCTCGTACCGGTTCGTACAGTGATTACAGTCTACACCCCGTGTGTGTTATTTTTAACGTTGCTCTGATACGGCAGGCTACATTGAGGCCTTCCAGATACCAGCCAGTGCCCGTAACGTCGTCATCGAGGAGGTGTCCGCCTCAAAGAATTTTATCGGGATCGGTAGCTCAGCCAAAGCTCTATTCTATCTGAACGGACGCAGGTGAGGTTACCTTACTCTCAGTGGTTGGAGTAATTTTTCAACAATATCTCGTCTTTATTTGATCCTAAACGATTTTTCGTTCTCAGAAAGATCACCTTGCCTGGCGAGTATGATGTCGGCGGCACTGCCGCGCTCTACGAGCGGGTCGGGGACTTAGAGACAGTTCGAATCCCGGGACCACTTCGGGATGGAATTCTCATCTACGTAAGTGTCATGAAAAACCTATCCAACCTCAAACTCGTCGTTTTAAGATCAATTTTGGCGTCGACTCCGACGTTCAAAATGTCATTTTTTCAACATCGACGGTGATAGATATCTGTCACTGGATGTGTTGAAGCAGAGGAGATATAGTCTTTATCCAGCTGTCCTAGAGCAACTGAGTCAAGTTGGGCTCTCCCAGAATCATCTGTTTGTTTCGGGGCCGTTCACAAATTACGTAACGCGTTTGAGGGGTGGGAGGGAGTCTGAGGTATGATTTCGAGTGACCACTATTCATCACGAAATAGTCAAAATCGGAGAGAAAACTAACGTTACGCACGTCTATTTGGGAAGGGGGGGGGGGGTCGAAAAGTCGGCAAAATCGCGTTAAGTAGTTTGTGATCGGCCCCTTCTTGCTATCGCAGGTGATCTTCCGCGGGCACGCTCGTAACCCCGGGCTGCGGTACGAGTACACGGTGCGGCGGCCCGGCGTGGTGCTGCAGTCGCTGTCCTGGCGCTGGACGGACTGGTCGCCCTGCTCCGCCACGTGCGGGGGCGGCCGCCAGGAGCTGCGCGCCGCGTGCACGAGCGGCGAGCAGGCCGAGCAGGGCCAGAGCCTGCACACGCTGCCCGACCAGGAGTGCGAGCTGGCGGTGGGGCCGCGGCCCGCGGACAAGTCCAGAGCCTGCGCCAACCACGCCTGCCCCGCCACGTGAGTGTCAGACAGCCCCTCAGGGAAAAACATACACCCAGCCCACAAAACCCAGTGTAAACAATGTTATGGGAGGTCATTTCGAGACTTATTTCAAAATAGTCAGCAGGCTGCGAAACGCTTTTTGAAATAAGAGTCAAAATGACCTTCGAAATACAATTTACCATTGGTTTCTGGTTTGGCCGGCTTGCAGCATAATCTGTATTCTGGTTTTTCTGTGCGGCGTCCAGCTCTACAGGGCTCCGCTCAGCTCGGCTCGGTCAAAGCGTATCAGGAGACTTCCGAAGCGCAGGCCAAAATGAAATGATTTCCAACAAATTTGCTTGTGGAATATTCTGTATGCTGTCACGTGACTGTTGTTGTTGTCGTCATCATGTTGTTGCTGTTGGCAGGTGGTGGACCGGGCCGTGGCAGGTGTGCACGGCGACGTGCGGGGACTCGGTGGCCCGGCGGCGCACCGTGTTGTGTGTGGACCGCGGCAGCCCTGAGGCTCGCCGCCAGGAGATGGCCCTGCCCGACTCCGAGTGCGACCCCGCCACAAGGCCCGCCGAGCAGGAGCGATGCAGGGACGTGCCCCCCTGCCCCAGCCCTGGATCCGCCCCTGGCAGCGGACCAGGTAGGTTCAAACCAGAAAACAGTAGGCAAAATGACAAAAAGGAGCCTTCGATGCTAGATCTCGTCCGACCAGGGAACCGAGACGAAGGAACAGCGTTCTAAATCCGGATCCCCGTGTTCTTATCTTCTTCCCAGTCAGAAATGATCCATTTACACGACACGACATCGATTCGAATTCGAGTATCTAAGACGTTTCCAAACAACGTCGCTATCTGTTCCGCAAATCGACGAATGACATAAAAAAATGACCTCGATTCGATTACAGCATTCGGCATTGAGAACATATCGAAACAACCGACATCGAATCGCTGTCGTGTCGTGGGATCATTTCTGACTGTCTCTGCGCCCTGCCTCGCCCTGCCTGCAGCAGACAGCGCGGATGTGTTCTCCGTGACGCTGTCGCGGCCCTCAGCTGCCGCCCGGCCACCGGGGGACGACGTGCTGGAGCTGGACGGTCTCGATCTGGACAGCTTGGCGCAGGACGAGCGGGACTTCCTCAACTCAAACTACACCACCTTCCTGTTGGGGCTGGGCCGGGGCCAGGAGGAGGGCCAGCCCCGGAGCGCTGCAGTCCAGCAGGCTGGCCAACAGGGCGGCCAACAGGGCGGCCAACAGGGCGGCCAACAGGGCGGCCAACAGGGCGGCCAACAGGGCGGCCAACAGGGCGGCCAACAGGGCGGCCCGGGAGTGTGGGAGGACGACATGGACCTTCCTGTGCGGCCGCGGCCTCAGCTCCATCCCATGGTGCGCCTTGATGAGCGCAGGAATCCGCATTCCCACCCCCACCCCCACCCCCACCCTCGCACCCGCCTCCACCACGGCGCCAGGAACAGGAGCAGGGTGCACCATGGTGGGCCAGCCGGCTCCCGCAAACGGAGGAAGCATCACCGCGCCAGGAATAGCCAACCGCACACAGACGACAGCAACAACGCAGACACTTTCTTCCTCACGATCGAGTGACGGGAGGGAGGGCACCGGAGGGGCAGGAGACAGTGTTACTAGGGGGGTTTGGGGGCGGGATTGGGAGAGAGGTATGTCAATACGCAACTCTCTTGTGAACAATGATATCGGTCTTTTGTTTTTATATCATGTCAGAAGATACTTTTGGCTATACTACTTAACGTCTCTCCCCTTTTCGTGTGCTGTGTAGGGTTTTGTGTTTAATGTAGCAAGATGAATGAGTGCGAGTCGAAGTAAGGCCCAGAGAAGCTACTGTCTTCCATTCCACTTGTGGTTGTCCATTCCATAAGTGTTGAGCACTTTTTCTTCCTTTTGTATATATTTTGTTCTTGACTTCGTTTTGGTGTTTCGATAACTTTGTTTAGATTTATTTAGATTACTTCAGTAGACTATGTGCTGTAACTGTAACGTTCGTATTTATTATTATCTTACATCACGTCACACTTTCTCAACTATGTTCATATTAATGTGCCATTAGAACAATAAAGACATATTGATTATCTTTCGTGTACTTTTTTTTTGTAATACTTCAATACTGATGTATTTTTAGTCATATCCAATCATACATCAGTGTTCCACTCTCATTACTCGCTTTTGTGCCGCCTCTCATTCCAGGTAAAGTCCTTCCAAGCTCACGAAAACGAAGATACCGTGGTGATTTCGGACCTACGTGGTGAGTTCGACAATCATATATGTTGAGCTTCGGCCACATCGGGAGATTTGGGTGGTTTCCGAACTCGCCCCGTACCGTCAACTGGGGTGAAGCCGATCATGGTGGGGTGAAGCCGATCACCCATCCTCCGACCAGCCTTAGTGTGTGGCACCTAAAACCGTACAGAAAGATCGGTGATCGGCTTCACCCCAGTTGACGGTATCAGAACTCTCCCCATTGTATTTGGTATAGAGTCCACTGCAAACATAAATTGTAATTCTGGACAGGACTGTCTTATGATATGAATAGGCTGAAACACTTCCTGACCAAATTTTTCGGGCTGCCTCTTCATTCAAAAGCGCGATCGTGTTGAACGTGCGTGCCAAGGGCAAGGTCGGAACAGGAAGGACTAACCTGGCTCCTCCGGGAACGTGCATTCTTTTGTTAAGCAATGGCGCACTCTGGTGGAGCTGATCGGAAGCGCGTTGGAACTGTCCCCCTCTCCTGCCCCCCCCCCTCCCCCCCCCCCCTTCCCCTTGTGATTCAAGTTCAGTCCAGTCGTGTCTTGTTGTTGCCCGAGTGAGGATGCCGTCTGCCTCGTCAGCCAAACTAGTAAAACAGGCCTCCACGGAGGCGCCGGACCCCTTGCGGCAAGGCATAATTGTAATAGAGCACAAAATACGAAACTTGGAAAAGAGAAAGGTATGTAGAAAACGTACACTCACACATGCCGGCTTGGTCTGGGAGCGAAACTGTCATCCTCGGGGTGTAGGCCGCCATGTTGGTTATGCCATGTGCTCAACATTTCTTAAGAATTAAAAGAATCACTCATTTTGCATTGGGTTACATTACATTCGTAGTACTCAGTTTACGGATCACTTTTGTTGCTCTGGCTTGGGGGCCTCCCATTCTCGTCGCAACTCGAAATTTTACCGGCGTGGTCCGGAACCCCTTTAGGCCTCGGGCACCACAACAAAGGTTCCATAACTTTACTTACCAAGGAAGGTCTTTACTTGTGCAGTTTTAAACACGGTTCGTTCATCATTTCGCCGTGTTTTCATTGATTGGCGTGTCAGTTTCTCGCTTTGAATGTTATCGGCTTCTTAGGTAGATTCCAGAGCTACATGACGCTTAATGCGGCGGGCCTCCAAAAAACCTTGAAACTATTCCTCACCCTGAACCCGTCTCTTACAAGTGTTCGTTTTCGTTGTGTACCGCGCAGAGTTCTTTCTGCGAAAAAGTATGTAATCTGCACTTTGCGGTTGAAGCGGATTTTTCCTCTGTTCTTCATATTTAATAGTTGATGAGATATTGATGATAGGAGCTTCAATGTTGCTCTTAACCTATTTATTGCACAATCTTAATCATGAAAATAAATATCATTCTTTTCTTTTCCAGGGAAAACTTGAATCTTACCGTGCACTCCAAGCGGAGGGCAAGACTCTTGAACCAGAACAACTATTGGCTGTCTCCAAATATGATGAAGTTATCCAAACTCTTGAATTTGCCCGTGATCTCTGCAAACAGTTCAACTCCATCTGTTTGGACACTGCAAAGGCTGCCAAGAAACAAGCTAGGAAGGAAGCACTTGAAAGACAAGCTAATGATTTAGCTCGCATCAAGGAAGTGCTATTAATCCAAAACGTCCTTAACCAAATAGGAATTGATGCTGTTCGGGAAGACTTCCTGAATGGCCGCAATGGCGCTATCCAATTGACGGAAACTGACTTGCAACTGTTTGATTCTTTCTATGAGACTGTTACTCCTAAGGGTTTTGAAGAAGCCAAAGCTACTGTTGAAGTAAGTATCAGAACATGGTTTTTAGATATCAATGAATCCTTCACTATTTAATTTCTGTTTTTAACTGTTTTTAGGAACAATTGGCTGCTGCTGCTGAACACTATTTGAATGCTGTTGATGGCAAGCCGAAGGAATTTGGTAGTGTGACCTATGCAGCATTTAAGGAACGTGTGTCTTCAGTTCATGCCTGTGGGTACTTTGACAAACCAGCAGCTGAGCCAACTTCGGATGCCCCTGCTGAAACTGTAAGTTTTCTTTTTTTCTTGTGACATTCGTTGTTATAATATCAGACTTTCTTACCATCTGTGTGTGCCTTGCAGGAAGAGGCCCCGGAAGAAGAAGAAGAGGTTAAGCCTGAGGCCCCAGTCGATGAATCCGTCCCAGCACCCCAAGTTGTTAATCCTACATTCCAGGCTCCTCAAGGTATGATTGTGATGCAAATTTTTCATCAGCCTCAGTTAGAAATTTGTAGTTTAATATTACATCTGACGGTAAATCTCATATCTTAGGACCAGCATCTGAATCAGAGCTGCGCGCTCATCAGCCATCATTCTATTCTAATCCCACTCCTGGCTTCCCAGACACAGCACTTCCGGTTCACCCTCAGCATCCGTTGCCGGTCCAGCCACAGCCCCCTGTCCAGGTTCCTCTTAGGCCTCATGATGTCATCAATTCCGTCAGTAGTGGAAACTTTAACTTCCTTCAGGTATGTACTGTGTGATGGAGTGTGTAATGTGACTTACACATGTGAAGTGTCTAATCAAACTTTTGTTTTAGGAGTCTGAACTGGACTCACCTGACCCATCCGGCCCTCCTCCTGCTGCCCATCAGATTCCAGCAGCCATTCCTACTCAAACTTTCACCAACCAGAGCTTTGCAGCACCTCAAGTGAACCCTCCGCCTGCTTCAGCTGTCCCCATGTACCATCCCCCACAACACCAGCCTCCGCATCTTCAGCCTGTTCACCAACTCCCAGGAGAGGGCTTTAACAATGCAACCAATGCTCCTATCCCTCCGCCTCACCTTCGCCCAGTCACTCCTCCTAACTCAGCCCACCCCTACCAGCAACAGATGTACAGCCCCCACGCTGAGCGATATGACCAGTCTAGGGGTGATCACATTGTGAGTTCTCAAACAATCCGTGTTACCTGTTCCCTTGTTTGAAATTATTGACTTACCTATTTGTTCTCCTTTTTTTTTTTCCAGAATGATAATAATGCTGTTGAGACTTCGCAACCTGAACAAAGCACTCAGCCAGCTCAGCCTCAACAGACTGTCATCAATAATGAATGGCCTGCAGACACTGGGGATTGGAATAACCAAACCAGCAATGATGATTGGAACACCCAGCAGGGGAACCAAAATGAATGGTCTCAAACATCCAACAGTAATGATGGTTAGTTCAACTTGGATGGTTTTTAAATACAGATGTCTTGGTTGGAGTGCATGCTTATGTAGACTGAATTGTTTTTCCAGGAGGATACCAAACTCAGCGCCGTGACCGTGGTGACCGAGAGCAACGCGGGGGCAGGGGCAAGAGCCGTGGATCTTTCAATGGTTATGGCGGACGAGGAAGGGGCGGTGGTGACAGAGGTTACCAGAACGATAGACAAGGTGGCTACTACAGGAACAATAACAGTGAAGGTGGCAATACCTATTACCAGAATGGGTACAACAAAGATGGCCAGGGAGGGGGTTACCGAGGACGAGGAGGCGCAGACCGACCCAGGCCCAACCGCGGGGGAATGGACAGGGGAGGTACGTCCTACAATTCCTTATGTTTCACAAGCCATTTTACATGTTTCAGCTCTCTCATTTACTCACTAATGTTGTTTCAGGCCCGAGGGGCGGTCCGAGGGGCAACTCACGAGGCCGTGGTGGATTCAGAGGAGGTCAAACAGGTGGTCAAGGTGTACCAGCCGGCGGTCCTGGGCCTAAGCAGTAGTGCATCCTAGCACACAAGACACGACCGACTCAATAGCCAGCCACCCTAACATTTCAGCTGATGGCTACAACTCTGCTTTGGACCAGTCTTTAACCATGTGAAGTTTCTGTTAACTGTATTTCATAATTATTGTTAGCATTGTATATCATGTTAAAAGTTCCTTTCGTATAATTATTTTTAAAATTCCCACGATTGGCTGGTCTCCAGCAAAAGAAGCACACTTGCACTTTTATGCTGACTTTTTGCAGATTGTGTTTGTTTGGCTGGAGTCTATAGTCTGTCCAAATACGGGGTGTGTATGCATGGGGTTGGCAGACTATACCGCTTCTCTTGAGTTCAAGATCTTAAGTATTACTGCGCTTACTGACAGAGGGCAGTTTCCGCACCTCAGGGCAACAACTGTATGTAACTCCAGTGACAATTTTAATGTGTAAAAAAGTACAAAAAAACAGAATACATTTCAAAAAAATTGTAAAAAAAAAAAAAAAATTGTTTTTCTGTGCTAAGTTTGCGGAATAGCATTTTTGTGTGGAGTCTGCGGTTCAGTTTTGTAGCATGACGGTTTTCGTCAGGAATGATAGATAGTTCCTGTGTTGAAACCTAATGCTGTTTACATTTCCATTGTATGCTTTGAGTTTACTTTTTTGTTTTTGTATTTAATGAATGTGATAATTCATTCTTGTTTCATATTTAGTTTACACTGCTGATCCACAAGTGTAACATCTTCCATGATTGGTAATTAAAGTACTTTGCAACAGAATTATATTGGTTGTCATTGTAAGTCAATTCCCTGGTTATTTAACTAGTTCAATATTGTCAATGCCGCTGATGATTCAATGTTAGTTTTTAAAACCTCAACTCTTTTTTGAAACTCCAGTATTAGCTGTTCCAAGAAGAATAACTTATTTACATTAATCCTTACATTTAGGATGCAAAAAATTAAACTGGCGAGATAGGTTAGAACTAAGAACAAAACATACAGTTAAATAGGTTTATACAATTTATTTTGAGTAAGTTAAATGATATCTTAGAACTGACAACAGAAATAGATAACAACTGATGAGATGTAATGAATGTTACATCTCAAATTAAAAGATTGCTTCCCCACGACTAGCTCTGTAGTAGAGTCCAGCCATAGCTTCCTCTAATGCCCTCAAACAGCCAATATGAGAACTATAACCTCCAGCTTTCTCTTCATCTGACGCACCACGAATATGTGACAAATAACCATGCTGATCAACACCTTGCAGTGATGGTGGGACAGGGCCATCAAAGTTTCTTTGAGGAGGTTCATATTTGAATAGAGGAGTGTCATCCACCATTGGCACAGGAAGAAAATCTGTTTGGCCACTACCTCGGCCGATTTGAATTCCTGTAGAGAACTGTGTAGCTTTTGCAGCAGCAGCTGTGGGTTGTGAGACCGATATTGCCGAGAGAGCTACAGCATCCTGAGCTCGACTTTCTGCAAATGTTTGTACTATGTTTCGTGCATTTGCTGTTGAGAACATAAGTTCATCAATCAGGGCTTCTTTATTGCGTATTTTCCTTCTCTTCTCTTCTTTTTCTTCCAACACAATTTGAGCTCTCCTGGCTTCTTCTTGAGCGGCCTCTTCCTCCAGAAGAGCCTCTAATTCTGCTTCTTCCCGTCCAGCCTAGAACAAACAGAAAACAAAGTTAAAGAAAATGAAATTTTAGCTCCTTCACAACGAAAATGAGAAAATATTTACTTTCACTTTGTTCTTCAAGATTAGTTCTCTATTCTCTTTCTTGAATTTATCAATCTTTTTATTGGTTTCTATTTGATCAATATTATTCACAAGATTGTATATAATAGTTTCTACTTCTTCTAAATAGTCATTGTACTCTCTCAGTGAAGCAAAGTCTTCCTCTTTTTTGTTGAAGTCACGAAGAACTTTGCGTCTAATATCTACTTCCTTTTCAACTTGAGAGTCCTCGAACAACTGAACTCGGAAGTTACTCCTACGAAGAGGCACATTACATTCAGGACAACTCCCAGAGCCTGCAGGAAGAAAAATGACACATATGTTAGAAGCAATATGACATTTATACATTGGAACATAATGTTCTTTCATGATAATTAACGCATACATAACTGAATAACTGAAAACTCACCTTTGAGGAACAGAAGATCAACGCAGCTTTCGCACAGTCCATGGCCACATACATTGACCAGCAATTTAAGAGATGGGTTGCGGTACTTTGTGGTTTTACACCGAGGGCAGGCTATGTCCATATCCATCTTGGAACCTGAGTTAAAGAGAAAAAAAAGTGTTCACAACCAAGACGTAAACTGAGGCTACCTTGGAGAATCGACAGGGCAAATTGATATGGCTTAGTCTGCTTCAAACAGAAAAAGAAAAACTTTCATTGACAATTATAGAACAGCTCATCGTAGGAAAAGAAATGTCCGTTTTCGTTAATAGGAAACGCATTTTGAGGTTAAAAACACACAACGAAACCAGAAGACTTGCGCTTACCTTTGCCCTAACTTGTCGGAGATATACAATAGTTAAAAGGTAAAATGTGAACTTGCATACAGAAAAGACTGCCACGCACAATACTACCTCACGGCATATTCATTCAAAGCTGCCACACTGGAAATACGCAATCTGACAACAAAAACAACAAAGTTGCGGTAGGTTGATTCCAAAAGGTGCGAATGTGCGAATGCTGAGTATGAGAAATTCCAACCTACTGCAACTTTGTTGTTTTTATGTTGTCAGATTGCGTATTTCCATGGCAGCTTTGAATAAATAATGCTTTTTTTTCGATTCCGTAGAGGCAGGAAAATTAATACCAAAGAGATTAAAATACGGATTGAAAAGTGAAAGGATAGGAGGCAGGATCACAGATAATTGCCCTATTCCGTCTAGTAGGATGGATCTAATCGAGGATCTGGTTCGTTCAAAGCGAACGCGATTCTAATTCGTATTTTTACTTTGTATTCAAGATTTTCTCCTTGAATTTCGAATTACTTTAGTCAGTCAGTTTCACCTCACTATGCTGCGGCATACCCCACGAAAATTATCTGCCGCGACCTCATCAGAGAATAGCTTGCAAGGGAACTCCCATTGAACTCCTCAAAATCCGAGGTACCGGGAAGTGCCTGCTAGACTGTGCCTTCAACGCAGTAAGCTGCTTTCTCCAGGTTTTCATATTCTATAGCTTTCTGTCATTCATCTCTTAATATACACGCAACGAGCCACATGTATCCATCCACGAGTGCATGGATTTCCCTCGAAAAACGCGTTACTGTATGCAATGCATTAATAGTTTTCACAAACTGGAAACAATCCTTCGCAACCTTCTTGTAATTTGCTATTACTCGCGCTGATTGGTCCTGTGGCCTTGCCATCTCTTTTGTCGTTGATTTTCAATCACATTTTCGGTTTGCAGTTTGCACACATTGCTCTCTGAAGTTTGCTAACCAGCCGACTTAAATGTAAGAAGAAAGAAGTAAGAACAAAATCACGATAGTTGTTCTTTCTTCGCGTCGTACCACAACACAAATTGTCACCAAAATAATTCTTGGTTCAAATACGAGCTTCGGTCAAAGCTTTTGCAATCCTGGAACAGGTTAGTTTAATTTCAATCTCTTGAAATTTTTTTATCGATTTGGCCTTATGACCGCATAATAAACCAGTGTAAATTAAAAGAGAACAGGTCGAACTTAAAGTCAACATACCGTGAGTTTCATTCATCCTAGAGACGAATTTCGCTGTATATTTAGAATTAGTTTTTAAATTGTTTTCTAGAAGATGGATACGAAAGCAATCTCGAATTAATCTTGATTTTGAAATCTTATGGGTTTGGAAAAATCTTACAATTGTGAGGTTAGGATGAAGACAAGGTGAATGTCTGTTCGTTACGCATATCTAATTTATTACGTGTACTATGTATGTATTTTCTCTCTTCCATGAATTTTACTCTAAAATTTAACTTAAGTTTATCTGTCAGTATTTCACCTCAAAAAACTTGCTAAATGCAACCTTAATGGACCTCTGAAGAGTACTCCGTACACAAATTTAGGTTAAGATTGCAATGTAATCAAAACATTATAAGTCTATGCCTTTTCGTATCGTTTTTATGAGCATATTTTTTTGAAGATTTTGCTTTATATTCTATTTTTGATGATTTACGCTGGTTGCGTGCACAAAAACTCTGGAACATTTGTGGAAACAATTTAATTGGCACTAAGTACATATAGTATTTTAATACATTCCTTTTTTTTGGTTTTGTATTTTTTAACTCCTATGTATTTGTGTATACTGACATGTTATGACATTAACTGCTATGGTTTTGGCGTTTATTTTGAAGGTTTGGATCACCAGTTTGGCCGTGGACCGCCATCAACCAAGCGTGGGTGAGAAGCCAGCAAGATAGTGGGCAATAAAAATGCCCAGTGCGACAGGTACTGCCAGTTCGTTGTTTGACTTTATTTTCACTATTTCTTTTCTGATGTATTTTGAAATGCTTACATATCCGATCATGTTATCTCGTTCTATATCAAGGCAACAACACATTGAACAATGTACATCATAATAATATGTCTATGAATAATGAAGAGTGTGGAATTTGTGATGTGTGGGCACATAACCTGGATAAGGAGTTTCGCACTATCAGACAAATAGTGCAAAAGTATAACTATGTCGCCATGGTAAGCTTCTGTTATTTTGTTCCCCTAAATTGTAAGTTGTGGTTCTATTCTAGACTGTTACTTATCCTTAAATTTTTTAGGATACTGAGTTTCCAGGAGTTGTGGCAAGACCAATAGGAGAGTTTAGAAGCACAGCAGATTATCAGTACCAGATGCTCCGGTGTAATGTCGACCTTTTGCGGATCATCCAGCTCGGCCTTACATTTTTGGATGAGCAAGGGAAAACACCTCGTGGACCTTACACAACCTGGCAGTTTAATTTCAAGTTCAATCTATCGTGAGTTCCCCTGGTCAAGTCCTTGTAACATATAATAGCATATTTCAAGGAAGGAAAGATATGTATTTAAATAATTGTTGCAGGGAGGACATGTATGCTCAAGATAGCATAGAACTCCTAACAAATTCTGGAATTCAATTCAAGAAGCATGAAGAAGATGGCATTGAACCCCTATATTTTGCCGAACTGCTAATGACATCTGGTATTGTTCTCCTGGATAATATCAAGTGGCTTTCATTTCACAGGTAAATGTTTAATTTTTCCGTAAAGGGTGTCTCTACTGAAATCGAATTCAAATTAATTTACGATTTCTTTAAACATACCTTTTCCAAAAAACTTATGTTGAAAACTTTTTTGCAGTGGATATGACTTCTGTTACCTCTTAAAATTACTCACTGACCAGAACCTGCCAGATTCAGAAAGTGAGTTCTTTGAACTCTTGAGAATCTACTTCCCAGTAATATATGATGTTAAGGTCAGCACATAATTGATCAGTCCTATTTCCGTTTTGAATATTTCCTTAGCTCTATCTTAGATTGTTTGTGCTCATGACTTATGTATTTTATTTATTCATAATCAATATGCAGTACCTTATGAAGAGCTGTAAGAACCTGAAAGGTGGTTTACAAGAAGTTGCGGACCAACTAGAATTGAGGAGAGTTGGACCTCAGCATCAAGCTGGCAGTGATTCTCTACTTACTGGAATGGCCTTTTTTAAAATGAGAGAGGTAAGTTTTAGTGTTATTCCATGACATACTTTCAATTACAAATGTGTGTGATATGGTATTTAAAACCATCCTGTTTTCACCCCAGATGTTTTTCGAAGACAACATTGATGATGCCAAATACTGCGGACACTTATACGGCCTTGGTACAACTTTTGTCTTAAATGGCAATAGTTTCATCGATAATGGCGACAACCATAATGGGTCTCAGTGATGTAAGCGATTTTACTATCTTAAGATGTCCATTTCTGGACAAACGTTGAGTCAGATGCTTTGTTTCATTGTCGAATCAATGTGCATGGATATGCAAGCTGCAGGCAACATTTTTTATAGGGTCGTGTCAGATTTTATTTCAAAGCCGACATTAGGAACCACTGTAAGACAATGAATTTTTGTGGTTTCATTTTGATTGGAAACTTCTTTTTAGTATTTCCCTGTGATTAAGATGTTGAATGAACTAGCCATGGATTATATCCATCTTGAATGAATTGAAAATAATGTGGAATCTATTAAAGGTATGGTGCAATGCAAACAGTAGCAGTGCATCTACCTTTATCATCATAATTCTCAATTTTAATTATTCTTACCATCATATTGTATATAGGCCGATTTTATATTTGTGCTTGATGCACATATGCTCTCATTCCATGAACTGCGTGTGAGGGAACAGTTTGTCATCCTCACCATCAGAACTTAATTTCAATCCGTATTGGTATTTTCATCATTGTACATTGTCATTTCATCATAGCCCCTAAATACCCTCTATTTTCTGAATTTGTAAAGAGATAGTAATGCTTATTGACTGTTTTTTTGTACCCACATGCTGGTGCTCTGAATGGTCAATAATGTCTATGATTGGAAATCAGTTATTCTTTTTCAAACGGTATACTGATTGCTATTTTTGTGTTGTATAGAAAAATTTGTGCAGAATTTACATTCTGTGACAGCATGCATTTTAAAATTAAAACAACCTAATAATATACCACATTGCTTTCTTTCGCGACCCAAAACAAATAACATTGCCATTCAAACCACATTCAATCACCATCAATTTCATATTAGAAAGAAACAGACAACAAATCTGGACTAACACTCGGGCTCTGACTGGATTGTTCACAGGAGGGAGGTTTGTTACAGAAGAAGACCCATGATGATGACATCTGTGCTGTTGCAGGCAATGGCACTATATTCCACTGTATTCCCTTGGCGTTCTTGGTATATTCAACATCAATCACTGGGCAGAAAACTGAAACCATCTCCCTGAATGCGAACTTTCTTCTTTTAAAACGAAACTCCTTTCTGATAGTGTCTACAAAAGTGGTTTTGTAATGACTGTGATTTTTAAATGTGCAAGATTTTTACATAAAAGTATGAAAAAAAAAGAAAAAAAGAATATGTCTGCAATGCAGGCCACCCTAACAGCCAATTGTTTCTTCTTACTGTTTATTTGACACTGCAATAGTCAAGATCTTAATGACCGCAACCATATTCCTCTTTTCATCAATTGTATTATATTAATCAATCCTGTACAAAGAGAGTAATGTGAAGTTGTATGATAGCAATCTTGTTTTAGAATGAATTTTATGTACATAAGAAAACCTGTGTTACTAATTCTCTGTAAATTTTTTCATTTGCTTCAAGCAAATTATAGTTGAGAATATCATACTTATGTGGTAATCTGATTCATAGATTGTATGGACTCTTAGGAACCCTTTGTAACTTGCTATTTGCTGTAAATACTATAAGAAAGATCTCCAATACAAATTAAAAAACATAAATCAGAGTATTTTATTGCAGTAGACAGTACAGCACACGTATCTCAAGTACGAATGCTCCCAGTTCCACTATCTCCGGTGCTGCTAAGTCTTCCAGATGATGAAGCGCTGTGCAGGCCCGCTACGAGGCCGGCCTTGTGGCGACCCCCTGGACCCGCTGGACCGGGGCGGCTGAGTTTGGCTTGCATCAAACGTTCGGGATCTGACACGTCAATGCCTCTCGACCGCATTCGCGATGTGACTGGCAGAGGCCTCGAGAACTTGATGGGAGTTTCCTCCGGCAGCTTCAGCGCCAGGTGCGGGACGCAGTGCCGGGCAAGTGTTCTCATCTGAAACATTTAGTTTCTGTCTCCAGCGATCACAATGTGTGGGCGTTGGACGTGGACGTAGTCTGACTGGTCTGAAAAAAATATCCGATGACTGAACCCAAGGCAACGATTTGCAGCATGTTTCGGTTCGGGAAGTCTTCATAGCGAAGCTAACAGATATAACAGACACAGTTTCACTTCACCGCACCGGTTGCTCTAGAGGCGACTCAGTGTTATGGCTCGGACCCACCTGCTTATGGGACTTCTTGTGGGCGGCGCGCGCTTGGCGAACGCCGGCTAGGGTGTCCATCGGAATGAGGCCTAGTGCGCCGCCCGGGCCCGCGGAGCTCAGGCTGATGCCGATGGACTCGAGGTCCAGACGTCGGAGCCCCAGTGCGCGCAGAGAGGCGACCTCCTCGGCGTACAGCCCGTGCTCGCCTGGTACTGGCCGGTGGGACACGGGCTGCGGGGGAGCGCTGCCGGAGCCGGAACCACTGGCGGCCACCTTCACGGGCGTCGTCATATTGGGCTCCTCGTCCTTGAACAGACGGTCGTCCGGCAGCGGCCAATCCTCGATCGACTCCGGCAGCGGCGACGGCGTCCTGGGGACGGCCGCGTCGGACACGCCCCCCTCCTCCTCGCCCTGGCTGGAGCCGAGGCTGGAGCAGTCGATCCCTTCCCTTACAGCTTGTTGCTCCTGGTCTTCCTGGGAATTGGAGTTCGGAATAAGTCTAGTAATGTACAGCGTGTCAAGACATCGCAAGGACATGTCATACTGACGTATTCGCGTCGTCCAGGACGTTACAGTCTCTTGATTTTGTTATAAAGGAATGGTGACATAAATTTTTTTGGGGGAGAAAATTGGTTTGCTTATCATATTTTCTTCTATTTGAACCACGTCGACTGTCGATTTGCTCATCGATATCGTTTTTTGTGGCATTTCTGGTTGGGTCCATGGTAACTTCACGAATTGGAGTGAAATTTTAACGGCGCTTGAATGTTTTGGGCGCCGTTGTGTCCGTGGTAACTTCGTGAATTGAAGTGAAATTTTAACATACCGGTGCTTGAATGTTTTGGACGCCGTTGTGTCCGGATGCGGCGCATGCGGCGTCCCTCAAGTGCTCCTCCGTGCCTCCTCGGGGTCTGGCGGCGAGCAGCGGCGAGAGGGGATCAGGTTAGTTCTGTTCAGCTTTCCAGGGGTAGGAGAGTAGACACACGAGGAGGTGGGCGACAGGAGGGAGATAAGGTTAGGTTGGATTGGGTTTGTTCTGCTCATTTCATGAGGGTTATAGGAGAGCAGACTCACGAGGAGGTGGGCGACAGCAGGAAGATTAGGTTAGGTTGGGTTGGGTTTGTTCTGCTCATTTCATGAGGGTTATAGGACTCACGAGGAGGTGGGCGACAGGAGGGAGATTAGGTTAGGTTGGGTTGGGTTTGTTATGCTCATTTCATGAGGGTTATAGGACTCACGAGGAGGTGGACGACAGGATGGAGGTTAGGTTAGGTTGGGTTGGGTTTGTTATCCTCATTTCATGAGGGTTAGGTAGGAGAGCAGACTCACGAGGAGGTGGGCGACAGGATGGAGATTAGGTTAGGTTGGGTTGGGTTTGTTATGCTCATTTCATGAGGGTTAGGAGAGCAGACTCACGAGGAGGTGGGCGACAGCAGGGAGGGCGACCAGGAGTCGGGGATGGCTGGGGACTGCTCTCGTCGCGGCGGCGCCAGCACCACGTCGTCGTCGGCGAGCACGTCCCGAGTGGCACCTCGGTACGGCAGCACCCTCACGGCCACCAGCTCCCCGCACAGGGCCGCCACCAGCACCTCTGCGCCGTCACTGCAGCCAACAGGAACAGCCAGACAGCGGCTGAGTGGTGGAGCCCGCTGCCCGCTTGGCCCTTCAGCGCCTGCGATGCACTGGATAGGCCACCCGCTGTACAGTAGCCGCTCGAACTGTGTCCACTGGACACTGTGCGAGCGGCAGTTCGTCCGCCGCAGCGCTGCTCGCTTCTC
>CABIKL010000950.1:0-17869 GCA_902196195.1 Aptinothrips rufus | reverse complement strand
TACAAAGAAGTTTCTTCGTATTACAGAGACGCTTCTTCGTATTACGAAGAAGTTTCTTTGTATTACGAAGGTCGTGTTTTCTTTGTATGTTACAGAGACAACTTCTTTGTAAGCAATTAACAGTGTGGAATCTGGAGACCAGAGGGTGATTTAAGATCGCGTAATTGACGCTTCAGACAGATACCAGCGGAGGAGAAGCAGTCCGCTCGACTAATTACCCATTTCACAAAGAAAATGATTACAGTAATTTCTTTTGCTAAAAGAACAGACAGTCATGAAACGACTCCCTATGTGAACTCTTATGCTAACGGAACAAACTGTCCATATATGAACAAATTGTCGTTCTGTGAACACGGTAAAAATGATCCCTTGAAATCCAAGGATAGGTGGATAATTTCAAGGGTCCTTATGGGCTTTTATTCATAGCCGCATCCTTGAAATTCACCTATCCTTGAATTTCATTTTACCGTGAGCAGAAGGCATCCGCCAGTTACGAACAACTCAAGTTCTTCACATTGAGAACAAATTTATTCATAATGAGATAATTTTTTTCATAATATAAACAGACATTGTTCATACATTGGAATGTTGCAGGTGTGGAGCAACGCGCGCGCGGCGGCGGCAGGGCGAGTCGGAGCCCGAGCTCGCAGGGCTAGGCAACCAGCACGCTGAGCGGTCCCCCGGGTTGCCTACCCCGCGCATGACAGGCGCACAGGCGTTGGCGCGCCAGCGAGTAGTGCTTTCCCGGCCCGCGTGCCGCAAAGATAGAGACAGACTTATGCAAACTGAACAGGTGCGAGAGAGACAAGTAGATGCTCTGCGTTACTGGCCTGGTGCGGTGGTCATTACGAGCCAGCTCATGAAGTGCTCGGCCCGGCCGGCGGAATGTAGATCCCGTCCAGTGCCGTCCCCACCCTCGCCTCGCCTCTCCCCTGCAATAACAGGGCGAATAAACTGACGGAGGGGAGAGGGAGTGCTCGCTCGTCTCGTCACAAGCGGTGCAGAAAGGGATTCAATCTTCACATGATATCCGTGTCGCATTCGATCCAATAAAGAGCGTCATGTGCGGCCGGGCCGCAGCGCGCAGCGAGCCGAGCCGCGGCGAGCAGATGTCACTGATCAATATGAAGGCGGCGGTGCGGCCCGGCCGGCAGCCAGCCAGCCAGCGGCCAGCCAGCAGCCAGCCGGCAACGATCACAGCCTCGTCTTGATTTATCTCTGGTCTTGGTTGCGTTTCCAAGTTATACGTCCTCGTTTTTGCGCCCGTCTTTTGATATCTTCGTCGGGCTGGGCGAGCCTAGGGCAGGCGGGCGGGGCGGGGCGGGGCGGGGCGGGGCGGGGCGGGGCGGGGCGGAGCACGGCTGGGCAGGACAGGAAGGCCAACCCTCAGCTGGCAATCGTAGCACTGTAAGCATACGTGTCCGCCCCGCTGGCTCCGGCCGGAGCATCCCGCCCCACACCGCGTGGGCTTGAAGACCTGGATGTTGGGGAAAGAAGCGAGAGGGCTGTCCCGCCTAGTCCGCCATCTTGACTGGCCATGACTGGGGAGATAACTGCTGCGACTGTCGCGCCAGCCCAGTATGACAATTAGTGGTGTGGTATGAGAAATCCAACGCTCCGCGCTTATTTCCCCATAGTGTCGGGGTCTTTATACACTTGTGTGGTCTGTCTGCTCGTCAGCCCACGGCTGAGTGGCTGCTGCCTGAATCGCGGAGGGAGGGAAGTCCAAAGTGATGATGGGCGGGCGATGCATGGCTGCGTCTTCCACTGCTGTGCTCAACGCTTGATGGTCCCTCTCCTTTTTTATGCCCCCCGCGAAGTGCGGAGCTCGAGCACAGCCCCCTAGACCATTGCCATTCCTTATTGCCTTCATCGCCCCCGGTAACGCAGGCGTGCCCTCGTGTTCCAATATGGCCGCCGGCTGCCCCGCCCCGCCCCGCCCCACCCTGCGCCCCGTAGCGAGCTGTGCCGTCTGCTCTGCTCTCTTCGACTCGCTACGACCATCTATGGGTCGTAAACGACGTGCTTTGGAGCCACAGCACCGTGAAATCGACGCCAGCCGAAGTGCGCAGACGACAGCAGAGCGCGGCACGGCATGGCGGCGCGAAACCAAACCGAGCCGTCAAGGATTTGCATGCGAGTGAGGGAAGTAGAATGGCTGGTAACGCTACGGCGCGGAAAGGTGTGAGGTAAGCTCCCAGTGGTAACTCATCCGAACTAACGAATGGCACCCCATAGTGTGGTGGCCTTTCGATGTTTTCTACGCAAATTTATTCTAATTCCAGTGCAATGACAACTTTGCAAGAGTTCGCGCATTCAAATCACCGGCGGTCATAAAAGAAGAGTTTCTTATTCTCAGTGTGTTCGGTCATTCCATGACGTGGCATTCGGCTTGGAGCAGCAGTTGTCTGTGTACACGCTCGGTACGATAGTAATCTCAGTTATATTGTGAGAGGTGAATCGGTAAAGTGATCACTCGGGAGGGAGAAAGGCCAACGTCGTGCAAGCGCAAGTGCGTGTGAGAGAGAAAGGGAGATGGGGAGCAAGAGGAGGAAGCAAGGACCCCGGCATTGCCACCGCGAAAGGTTTGGGTTGGGTTGAGCATTACACGACGACTTAGGGACACAGCTAGAGGAGAATGGAGAGACAGAGAAGGCGCGAGTGTGAGGGGGTGGGGAGGGTGTCGGGCGGCACCTGCTATTGACACCTCATATATATACAGCACAGCAGCCGCCGCCCTACACCCCTACTGTCTCAGTGCCTCTCTCTCTCCCTTCCTCTCTCAATTCATCTCTCTTCCTCCCTGCGCTCGCACCACACATACAGCCAAAGCCACATACATTCGCAACGTAAAATCCAAAGGACTTATCCATTCGACATTCCTTGTGTTTGTGCAGGCGGGAAGGGAGGGCTTAAGGGGTTCTATGAAGTCTGTCACACCCATAATTGCTGTGTGAGTTTGTCCCCTGGAGCTTGTTGAGGGTTGAAGTCCGCCGCGGTGGTGAGGCCCGGCGTGGCGCCGCGTGGCGCCCGGAGGGGTGCGTGACGCTTTGGATTTCATGCTCCATCCCCCCAGTATTACATGAATGTGCGTGCGAATGCGTGCGTCCCTTTGTTTTCTGTATTTCATTGCCATTGCGTGAGTATTAATGCTTTCTCTTGTCACTTGCAGGCAACCATCGTTGTGCGGTGCGATATCCGCTGAGGTCATGACTAACGAAATTTAACGCGTTCATTTGCGAACCCCCTTTCCCGACCCTTATGATTTATTTTCGAGAAAAAGCGATTTTTTTTTTCAATTTTCCGGAAAAATTTCCGATTGGGAGTTCCATAGTGAAAATAAAACAAAAAATGTTTCACTCACAATCATCACAAAAATTTAATCAAGCATAGATTGCAGTTTGCAATTTTACATTAAATAATTGCAGCATAATTTGTTCAAGTCCTTACTGATGCTACTGTTGACAATTGCTTTTCATAACATCATTTTTAAAACTAAGATAAATCATTATATATTATACATTTATAACACTGTATGCAAAAACCCAGAAGCTAATTACAATATTTGGTCTTGGATAATAACTTTTTTAACCCAAATTATCAACATCATATGTCTTGAGCCAAATTGGTGCTAATTATGGTTTCATAATTTAAATTGTAACAACATTAACTACATGCTTCGAGCCAGTTGGTAATCAGTAAGCATGAAATATGATGGAATGTAAGCAAAAAGCAGGAAAAATAGCAAACATTTCTATTCTGATTATTGAATTAACTCAGCACTTACGTCCATGGGATCACATGCTGTGCTAAACAATATAAAAGCTGAGCAAGGTCGTACTATAGACATAAAGCAACCCTCACATTAGTCTAGTTTTGAAATAACACAGTTTCATGTGTCACCAGAATGTGGATAAGGAGACCTTCACTTTTGATACAACCTCAGATAGCTCCTTCCATCCACATAGCTGACAAGCAAGCACTTCATGAGAGGGAATTAAATTCACTTCCAGATAGTTCAATAATCACTTTAACATTGTTAGGCAATTGATTACTGCTATGAGTAATCATCCTGATCATTTTCTGCATTAGCCTGGCTCTTGGCAAGTTGGGCTGCAGCAGCTGCTTGGATTTGAGTCCATTGTTGCTGCTGCTGTTCCGCTGCGGCCTGTTCTTCTCTAGCCTATCAACAATTTGTCACAGCATGATAAGAAAAATACACAACAATTTCAAGGAAATATAACTGGGGCAGAAAATAACAAACCTTTGCAAAAAGTTCCTGTTGACGTCTATAAAGCTCTTCTTCTGGAATTCCAAGATTTTCCAATCGATTGCTTTGACGTCTCCGTTTTGCAGCAACAGCTTTACAATCTCTAAGAACAGCTTCAGCATCATCTTTGTAATCTCCAAATCCAAGTCTTTCAAGTGCTGGTAAATTATGAAAAAGAGAGCAATTAAAAACAAGGGTATACATAAAAACACAGAAAAGGAAGTTCATGAAAAATACTAGTAAGAACATAAAATTGTTAAAATTATGAAACTTGAGATTAATTTTTACCTTGCAAGACATGATCAGCATTTATTGTTTTCTTCTGTTGCTGATTACATATATCATTGGCCTCCGATGCAATGTGATGAATGAACTCAGTACAGCAATTAACAATGAGATCTCTACATTCATTAGCAACTCTCGTGTTACTGGGTAAAATCTCTTTGATGAGTTTATATATTGAAGCACGGGGGATTGTCAGCTCCTCTTCCTCAGCTGCTGATCCACCAGGATTAGCTGCCATGCTGAAGACACGTACACCTAAGTAGAATCCATAATACAAAGTAGTTTTTATCAGGTTGTTAATATCACATTCTAAAATAATCAGGTAAGAAATAGGACAACATGGGTCAAGGAAAGTTTGTACTAAGTACTATCGACGAAGTCAAGTGAACAAAAAATATATAACGTTAATTGTGATACAGACTGAAAATCCGTTCAGAGATATATTATCAGCACTAACTGTGCACGATTAAAATGGTCTTCTAGTATAATTTTATATTGTGACAGAACAAATATTCATGTACAATTAGAAAATGCCCCGGACATATCACAGTAGTGTGCGAAATTGAGGGGCAGTCAATGATGCAACTGCAACTCGGAAATGGTTTATCAATAAACAGAAAGCATATCCAGACATAAACTCGCACCTACTCACCTGCACCCAAAAATGAGGTTAAGTCTACACTAGAAGATGATCAAACTTCAAACCAATTAGAAGCCGAAGTACGCGGACAAAATATAGACTGAGTAGTTTTGGAAAAGGCGTGAGTTACATTTAAATAATGCTGTCTATGAGCCAATTCAAATACTTGATCCAGAAACGCAGAAATTTGACGCCAGTTTCCAAACGTTTGGTCCTTGTTCGACAACTTCTGTCTTATCTAATCATGAACAACAGTTCAGAACTCTCTGTTTAAGTTTTTCTAGATTGATTGATCCGAGATTCATTAAAATATGAAACAAAATGTAATGTAACATATGAAAGCCAAGATACCAGAAAAAGACATTCCTAGTTGTTGATGTTGTAAATATTTTATTAGTGTGTTGGTACAATCTGACTCTCAGCTCATCAGTATCGTCTGCTCTTTCACGCCGACCGGCTAACCTTTCTGTTTGTTATTGTTCTGATGGAATTGTGTTTGATATCTTGTTGAAAGTCGTATGATTTGATTTCTATCGTCTAATTTTGGAATAATTTGGGTTGTGCAAGGTCAGGCATGATGTATAGTCAATTTGAAGATGATATACGTTTGCTAAATGATATAAATGTAAACGATTTCGTTCCTCCCTCTGCATGGACGTCTCTATGTAAAATTGTTAAAGCATCTCTGCTTCCTGAGGTTCTTCACGGTGAAGACAGACCTTCTGAGGATGGAGACTTTGTAAGCTTTCGAAAAGATGTTGTTCGTGGGCTCGAAGTGATTTGTAATTTTGTAGAACAAGTGTCCACCTCACAACAAAGTATTGCGCCTGATCGTGAATCTCTTGTTTGTATCCAATTTTCGTTTATGTAGATAGTGATGACGGAATGAGTTCAACAAAATTCGTTAAAAATTCGTTCTTCTTTTTCAGTTGTGGTCGCTTATTCTTTGTGGCGAACACTCATCTCCAGAACTGTGGACAAGTGAAGAGACTCGCAGGTTGTCTTCATCCTGCGTTCAGGCCTGGTGCTCAATTCATAATTGCAATTCTCTTTCTCATATACTACTTGGCATTTCCCCTAAAGTAAAAAATCCCTGCTTCAAGTCTATTGTTTTGCTCCTGAGACCCAAATTATTGAAGGAGACCTGGCGCCGTTTTCCAGGAGCAGTACTGGCCTACAAGTGGATCGTGAGCCAAGTTCATTCACCAAATCTCTCAGAGTATTTAGGAATTATTTCTCCAACAGCATTAATAATTTTAGATGATCATGTTTTGGAAAGAAGACTTATTGGATTGCAATGCCTATCTCACATAATTGACAATGTTGTAAGTTTAAAGCACTTATCCTCTAGTGTCCCATTTTGTAGTCTTCATGTGACATTTAAATATTTATTTTTAAGCATTTATTTTTCAGGCCCGTACAGACCTGTGTCAATTAGGTCTTCATCAGGTATTTTATAAAGCACTGCAACCAATGCTTTGGCAACGAAAATCTGATCAAATCGAGCCAGTAGTAATATGTCTGACTAAACTTTTAGTCAAAATAGAACGCGGATACACTAGAAGTGTAGAGCCAGGAATGGTATGTGGCTATTAGCTTACAATATATAGCTCTATCCAACAAAAGTCTGCACTCTACACATATGAATTATCTTCCAGTGGGACTTGTTTGATGACACTCTTCAAACACTAATTGAAAAGATGACATTCGAGGACCAAATACCTCTCAGAAAATCGTACATCAAGTCATTATCACTTGTGCTCTCTGCTATGGGTCCAGCAGCTATTCGGTGGAGCAAGCCCCTTCTGTCAATATTCGATGAATACCTCAAGAAGGAGTCCTATGATACACGAAAACCAGCACTAGAGGTATTTATTTGAGGTTTTAACCACATCCAATCGGCTGATTTAAGAATGCTATTGTGCTATTTTTCTCTTTTCTAGGCTCTGAAAATTTATATTCAACTGTCAACACCTAGGATCCCTTTCAATGGAGATGATATCCTCTACATGCTTTTTCGAACACTCGTTGACCTCTCAACAGAAATCAAAACCAATCAATCCTCTGAGCCAGATCTTTCAGAACTCATTTCCGAATGCATAAGCTTGATCAGAGATGCAGCTCCTTCAGAATTTGAATATGTAATGCAAGAAATGAAGACTCAAAAATACAATACTGTATTAGAAAATGTCCTGTCCAAATATATTAAAGAATCCTCACTTTAGCAGAATTTAGGCGGAATTGAGTATTAATGGATATGAAACTTGAATAAATACAAATGTAAATAATTATCACGTATTTTATTACAACAAGATTAACGCTTCCTGCGCAGAGACAATGTGTTCCTCCTGAGCCATGCTGCACGGCGAGATCCACCCTTGGTCTGGGAGTATCTGTGACCCTTGCCAAGGCCGCGTGACTTGCGACCAGCAGAGGTAAGACCACGCATCTCACGGTGTTTCATAACAGGTTTGCAGATCCAGTTGGCCTTGGGATCTCTTCTGATAGCCTGAACAATATTAAAAAAAGAGAGGTTTTAAAAATTTTGCAAATATGTACAGCAGTAAATCACCAACATCTGAAAATGAATGATAATTACCTTGTGCATAGGGTCGATGCAGATAACTTCAAAATATTTGTAAGTTGAGTCCTCAGCAACCCAGTACGAATTCAGAACCCTAAGAGCTCCACACCTCCTTCCAACACGCTCCTGGAAACAGAATGAAGTAAATTATGAACAATAGCAAACAAACAAAACTTATCCTCAAAATGTAATTTAGTATTACAAAATATTAGAAAGTAGAATTAGAAAACAATATACATTCAGAGATGTACCATTTATTTTTTTTTATAAAGATGGTCTTTAGATTCTCACAATATATTGAGAGGTCAGACTCAGGTCTCCAAGGTAAAGGTAAAAAGTGCATCACAAGCATTTCAGATAAATCTTATGGTATCATCACAGTCTGACAAACGCATGATATTTTAACTGGGGCATTAAACAGGCAGGTATCCACTATCTTTGGCATTTCTTAGCTTGATCAGGTTGGTCTCTAGACTCTCACAATATATTGAGAGGTCAGACTCACGTCTCCAAGGTAAAGGTAAAAAGTGCATCACAAGCATTTCAGATAAATCTTATGGTATCATCACAGTCTGACAAACGCATGATATTTTAACTGGGGCATTAAACTGGCAGGTATCCACTATCTTTGGCATTTCTTAGCTTGTTCGGGTAACTAACTGACAACAGATTCGAGCGAAACAATGAAACAATGGTTTGGGTGGAAACGATCAGAGCAAGTAGCATCTTTTATCACTTCAGATTGTTCAGAAAGCCAGATTCAGACATCCAAGGAAGATAAAGAAATCATTAGTTGTCAATGTGATTCGGTTGATAGCATCATAATCCAGCTTTGTAAACAAAATAGCAGTATATACATTACAAGCCCATAAGAAGATATGCTCACATCATTTTCAACAAAAAAATAATTTTTTTTTACTGAACTTTGTAAAACAGTACTAAGATAAACCAGATTCAGATACCCAAACAAGAAATAACACATAATTAATAATGACAGAGTTGCCCACAATCTTACTCTGGTTTGACAATGCATAACTACACCAACCAAAACTAATCCTACAATTAATAATTTCTGAAATATTGTATAGAGTGCAAACATCAAGCCGAAATTGTGACAAAATGCAAAATGTAAACACAAAGTTATAAGAGCTTGATTCAGACATCCAAGGAAGAAAAAGGCATCATCGTGCTTCAAATGAAAAATGGTTGTTAACATCAATACCGAGCTCTCAAACCTGCGTTTGTTTACAACAGAACTATCCAGAACAAGATCCAATCTGCTGTGCCCTACAATGAACAAAAATTGACGGTCCAATCAAATGAACTTACCTCAGCTACAGATTGAAGGTTTCGCGTAGGCTTAAGCTGGTTTACACCCTGGCTCTTAGGCTTGCCGTAGGTGGCACCCTTAGGAACGGGCTTCTTGCGACCTCCACGTCGCACACGAATGCGGAACACACAATAACCTGAAGACAAGTGGTACAAATGAGGAGGTGCTTAACCTCAACATACACATAACCTCACCAACCGGCACAAAACATTGAAGCGAAGTGGAAGTACGAATTAGACTATGAACAAGACTTAAATATGTTATTACGTTCCATACATACCGTGCTTAGCTTTGTATCCCATCCGACGGGCTTTGTCCGGCCGGGAGGGCCTGGGAGCCCTATGCATCTTTGTGAGCTGGCGGTACTGCCAAACTCGAATACGGAGTAAAAAGCGAAGCACATCGCTCTGCTTTTTGCGGTACAGTTCCTGGATGTATTTGTAGGCTCCCATGATGAGGCCTCCTCTGAAACAAAAATTTAATATTGTTCACACACGAGTGTTTGTTGTATACGACGGCAACCACACAGTTGTGATAGAGTGGGAACATATATTATGTGTCGTATGAAAGTAAAAGAGAATAGAAAAACGAGTATTTAAAATAAATAGCACTGGAGAGAAACGATTGTGAATAACATTTTTAATCTCCACCTTAAAGATTAACTTGGATAAACGTAAGCACTTTGCACGAGAAATATATACCTTGGTTACAACCCAACCGGAAAAAGGAAATGATCGAAGGAACGTGAGATAAGGAGTGGGGGTTTATAGAAAAGTCCACCAACGTGAAGATAGAAAAACCATAAAGTTGTACGCATTATCATCCCTCAGAACGGTCTTTGTACGTCGAAAATGAGGATTAATTTCTGAAAATAAAGTTTCATTTTGATGCCTTGTCTTTGAATAAATTCATAGCGGCCAACAATTTGAAAACAGTTTTCAAACTTTGTTTTTATCATGTTTGCAGATGGCAACTGGAAGCCGTTTTGGGTTAGGTTCTAGCAAGGCATAATGCGTTTTGATGTTGTTGTTTGGAAAGATTATGGCGAGATGAACATATCAGCTGTTATCATTTTCGGGTTTTAAGAACGCAATAATCGATTAAGTGTCCTTGTGAGCGTGTTTGATTGTTTTGCTTTATATCATTTATCGTAAATGAATTACACATCGCCATCTAGTTACGATGAAAAGCTCGATTCTGGTCCCGTCTATCAGTTGGAGGAGGGCTTCGACAAGCTGTCAGTGGAGGACTATGTGGGTGAGGGCGTGGAGGACGAGGTACTCTATGTCACGCCACAAGGAAGCTTAGTTACAGAAGATTTTTGTGGAGTATTTGAAGTCAATAACCCTCTTGTGGAGGAGGATTCAGAATGGGCATTCAGCAGTCCTTCAGTGGTTCCTGGGCCTGTGCTAGACCAACCTATTGGTGAGCTGTCAGCAGAGCAAATTCGTTGGTTTTACAAAAGTGATTCAGACAAACAGTGGGTACCGTTTAGTGGCTACGACTCACTTCGCATCGAAGAACGCTTTAGACAATATAGAAAGCAACATCAGTCAGAGTCGCCTTGTCAGACCTCAGCATCTCGCTCAGAGAGCACTCATAGTGCCTCCACCAGCTCCATGGATGATAGCACTTACTATGATGCATCCAGCACTGAATATCCGGAAGTAGACACAGTGTCTTCTCCCCCTCCTAAAAATCACATTGTCGTTCGAGGGGGCATGTATGAAGTTGATATTGAGAAACGCAAATGTCTTTCTATATTTTGGCCTGGTAAGCAAAGTGCATTGTGGCTATTCGCTCTTGTTTTTTGTTTTAAAATGTAGTCATTTATAAAGAAACACTGTTGACGTAAATGTTCATCAATCGAATATCTATACCCTACTTCGCCGTCGATGAATTTTAATTTAAAAGTTGTTTTCAGGTGAGCAATGTTCTATTATGCGAGGAACTTGGTTTTATGATGGCTCATGGCAACCATTGGATGGAGATCGCTGTGAACAGGTTGAAAATGTACATCTCTCTCTGTTTGCTAACCGCTGCATCTCTGATTATATATCAGCAAGTAATTCAAAACTTCCCAAACCAGGTTTGTTATTGACATTTAAATCCCTAATTTCCTCTCTTTCACGTCTTTTCATTGTAGTTTTAACATTTTTGATGCATTTTCAGTTTTAAGATCAGAAAGCTTTTCAGAATTTCGAATAGATTGGTACTCTCCTATTGAAGTATACTTATATAGTGAGGCAGCACCATCTAAGCTAGTTCGCAGTTTCACTCAAAAACTTGGATACTTCCAAAAATGTAAGGTTTCGAAGCTATGACAAGTACATTCTTAGTTTTTCTAAGTAGTTCCCAGTAATCCCAGTTGGATTATCTGGCTTTCTTATCATTATTTTTGACAGCTACTGGATACAAGCTGTGTCGTGGGTACAAAACACCTGCCTCTCTTGATGATCGTCCAGTTGATGTCACTCATCTAGTCTTCGTTATCCATGGCATTGGGCAAAAGATGGACAAAGATCGCATAATTAGGAATACATCCACGTAAGTTTTTTACTATGCTAGTTTAATGCGATGTTCTTCTACCAGAATTTACAGCACATATACAGCAAATAAAAATGTTGTAGGTTTCGCTACTGCACCTCTTGGTTGCAAACAAAGTATTTTCCATCATCACAGCATCGAGCAGAGTTTTTTCCTGTGGAATGGCGCTCTTCTCTAAAACTTGATGGAGGTATGTATATTTTGAAAACATTTTAAGAGTCCTGCTTTAACATTGTTTCATTGAAATTGCTAACTTTGATTTCGTTTTATCAGGAATTGTAGAAGCTATCACTCCAAATAAAGTTCAGGGTATTAGGCAACGTCTTAATGCCACTGCCATGGACATAATGTATTACACTAGTCCTTTGTACAGCCGGGAAATCCAAAAAGGGTTGGCATGTGAACTGAATCGGTTGTATTTAACTTTTACTCAGCGCAATCCAGATTTTACATCACGTGGTGGGAAAGTCTCAATAATTGCCCATTCCTTGGGTTGTGTTATTGTGTATGACATTATCACAGGCTGGAGTATAACTCACACATTGGAGCAACGCAAGGTTCGTGCATCTTCCTAATAGCTTGAAAATTTTGTTCCGTGATATTATGTACATCGTGACAAATGAATCAACGAAATTTATTGTCAGGCCCAAGAATCTTCAAACAGTTTGAATGGAGGTGATGCTGAGGATGGTGTAAGTCAAGCTTCAGCTGGATCAAGTTCTCCGGTTTCATCTCAGGCTACCACTCCCACACCTACACCCTCCCATCGACCTACAAAGTTGCTGTTTGAGGTATGTTTTATCATAAAAGTATAGGTAAAAATAATTAATTTTTTTCAGTTAAAATTTTAATTGATGTCTTTTTTATTTAGCTGGATAACCTCTTTTGCTTTGGATCACCTCTAGCCGTATTTTTAGCTTTGCGAGTGAGAGACCCACAAGCAGAGAGCTGTCACAAAGATCTACTTCCCCCCACTCTATGTCGTCGATTCTTCAACATATTTCATGAATGTGACCCAGTGGCATACAGGTAAGAAATGTTTCGCTTGTGAATCCTAAGAAATGTTTTGAGTCTGTCACAGCAAAATAGGCCTGTTGATACTTAAGTATTCAACTTTATTTCAGATTGGAACCTCTGCTCGTGCGGGAATATGCAAAAGTAGCACCTCTTCAGATTCAGGCATACAACGCTACAACTCACACCCTCTACTCCGATGTACCTCCTGAACTCATTGTATCTGATGGGGGTGCATCAGCTAGTCAGACAGCGTCTTCTAGACAAACTGGTGATGAGGGAGACTCCCCCAAATCTCCTGGAGGAACCCCAAACAGAGGTAAGTAAATAATGATATAGTCTTTAAATTTTTGTAATTGCTTTTTCCTTTTTTTAAATTATAGTAGTTTTAAGTTTCCGCTTCAAATCATCTATATCATTCTTTCTTCTCCTGTCAGAGTTACATTTTCATGTCGATCTTACTTTTTCATTTTTATCAGAACGAGGTTGGAGTTTGTGGAGCATTGTTCGAGGAGGATGGAAAGCCCAAGATGAAAGTGGTGCACCTCATTTAGATTCTCCTACACAAGGTATGTTTGTTCTCTCGTATTTATTATGTGAGTTCTTTAGGTACCTCTCAACAAATTTATTCTATTTTGTTCTTTTCTTTTCCTTTTCCTTTTCCAGGATTGGAACATCGTTTGGACTATGCTCTCAGAGACAGTAATCTTGGAGGACCTTATATTTCTGCAATCACATCCCACACTGATTATTGGTGTAATTATGATGTTGCATACTTTGTTCTAACAAGACTCTTCCCTGATCTCGAACAATTGGCTTTAACTTCAACTGTACCTATTGGGCAATGGGATTCTACGCAACAATCACCCCAGCAACAATCTCCCCATCAATCTACTCCACGGGCTGCCTCCGCTCCCCTCTTACAGCAGATGTTATCACAGGTGTCTGATCAGATGAAGCAGTAATAGTATTCTGTCTTATTTTGTGTTTGCTTTTGAAGTGTGTGTGTGCCACATTATAAATGACCTTCCCCGAACTTCATTCTTACTCTGTTCGGCAGGTTCAATCTCAGGCCCAGTCAGTTCTGCAGATTCAACCTCCATCACTTCCATTAGTATTACCTTCCCCAACTGTACTGCAACGCAAAGGAAGCAATGAGGCTGCCAGTAGATAAGTTTATATTTTATACCTGTACTGCCGTTTTCCATTTTTGTCATTGTGATCAGTCCAATTCAGTTTTTATGGATCAAGTCTCTGGATATGAAAGTTTTCGGACTATGAAATTATTTTGTCATAAAATTTTAAGTTATATATTTTCCGGTATTTTATATTTTCCCATACAGTATTAATTGATGCCAAAAACAATCAGGAAGTAAAACATCTTACTCCGTTGATCACACTGCGGCTACTGTAGCTTGCAGTGATTCAAAGTCTACAGGACTGTTTGTTGTATTGTTGATTCGGTCCTTTGCAGAGTTGGATAAGAAAAATCAGTTGTAGATGTAAAGATTTTTTCTTCTTATTTTAGAGCTATGGAGAGTTCTAAAAAATTTGTACATCCAAAACGGCTAGCAACATAGGTTCTTTCGGTTATACCATCTTAAAACGGAAGGTGTCTAAGAGATAGGGAACAGTCGTGCCCAAAGCTACTGTATGTCCAAATGCACAATATTGGAAGCCAAAGTTAAGAACGGTCGTAAATCTTTCAACATTTTTGTTTCCAGCTTGTCAAAGCATTCCCATGGTGTAAGTTCGTACATAACTAATGCCAAGAATGTTTTCTTGTTGAAAACTTTCTGTTTTGCACAAAGAACATATTTTATGAGTTGCTTCAATTTTTTCATTCATTTCCTTTGTTTCATTTGTGAGTATTGTGTTCAGTTCAACCTCTCAACTGTCAATCAGTTAGCACAGTTGCCATGCAGTAACAAGAAGCTCTCTCATTGAACTCTCTGTACAAGACAATAAGTACCTCATAATTGAAGTTTCAATTCAAATATTTGAATGCAGACAATAATTTATTTACTCACGGCACAAAGTCATTCAAATGAAGAGGACTTGAATTTTTGTGGATGAAAACTTTTACATTAATATTAGTTGGAGAGAACTTTTCGTTCTAAAACTTGCATTGTGAAAGCAATTTTTTCCCCCAATGAGATTTTTAGAATTATCATTTATCTTAGAAAATATTTGTAGCAGAAGTTACATTGCTACTGCAATTCCGTAACTTTCCAATCATCAAATTTAAAAATCGGTGCTAAATGGAACAAATGATTGTTTACTAACTTACTCTAACCTAACCTCTATTTTCTTCTATTTACTTTTGTATGTTTTTCTTTGCTATGAGCAGATTTATTTTCCTTGAACATTAAGCTTTGTTCTCTTTTTTTCTACAAATATTATCAATTTGGTTGTGATCAGTGGAAAATTTCTATTCTTTTGAAAAATAGCACTTCCCAAGACCAAAGCATTGATTTTGCAGTAGCTGGGAAAGGTATGTTAATTGATTTTACTGTGACTAATTATTCCTGTTCAATCTACTTCTTGGTGATGCATTTAACTACAAAGTCCATCTTTGTGACAGGCAGTTTCTTGTATTGTTCAAAAGGATGATATCTGCAGTTTGCGTGAACTCAGAAAACATTAAGCCATCCTGATAACGATTGGGGGACACTAAAGTGAGGCAGATGAGAACAGAATTTCTTTGTCTCCAGAAAGAGATATTAGGCTAACAGTGTATTGTTGTATTGTCATATCACAAAAACCAAAGAATCAATGTTTTGAAAGAATGAACATACCGGTAATTTTCCCTGCCACTATTGTTCTTCCAATTGACTGCAATCCTCTCGGAGCTTGTTATTGTGACAAAGACGTATGGTAGTTATTTTATTGAAATTGATTTTTTTGTCTGTGATTCTTGTGTCCTTTTAATACCTATCTAATCATTATTCAAGAATGTGATTTTTCATCCCCTCTTAGTGAGGGTATAAGTGCTTTGCAATTGGTAGCGGATGCTTTCATGTTGTAGTTCCAATGGTTTTAGTCCTTGGTTTTCTTTGTTTGTTCATTGTAGGGCAGGAGAGTGTTGCTTGAATTGTAACACTTCATTCTCTTCTCATGAAAGGCTTCCCCCCTTATATTTAAGTCTTATAGCTGTGTGCTTGGACATGACACATCAGCATTCATTTCTCCTCACACTATTATGTTGGCCTTTTGGATTGAAAGTGAGTCAACATGTACTTTTGAACATCAATTCTTTCGTCATAGCATCTTGCAATGTCTGAAAGCCAAGATGAACTATATGTTTCCGTTAGAACATGCATGAAAGAATCACAGTCACCCCTCATGTTTATTAATTTAGTCCCTGCACATAATTCCTCTCAGGATTCTGAGCCTACTTGTGAAGAAATCCCTTTGGAAATTAGGACCCTTGTCATATTCTTTCTTGGGTTTTATTTGAAATGATTTTGATAATAGCACAATATCACATTTGGTTTAATTTTGAGAATATGAAGGAAAGATTATTGTTTGAGTTACAATAGATCTGTGATATGTATAAATGCGATAAAATTTGGACATCACTGATGATTTGATCATTTAGTGCCCGTATCAATCATGTATATTTAAATTCTGTGTTCAGATAAATAGAGAGTGAAAATATATAGAAGTCCTCAGTCAATCAACACAATGTAGTAATTTTGATATCTTGGTAAGAACGTACTTCATTTTGGACGAACTGACTCCAAGATTTGGTGCTTCTGTTCCAGAACAAATTTTGTCAATGATGCGAAGCTACTCTCTTGCTGATATGTTTAATCACTGGAGATTATCATCTCAGAAAGACTGCAATCTATTGGTGATACTTGTGCCCAATAGTTGCACCATCTGAGCACTGTTAGATACCGGTTTAAAGGCTCGTTTCTTATTTTTTTATCAAACCCTCCTCTTGACATTTTTTATTAATTATTTTTATAGTGATTCCTTATATCTACCAGCCCCAAGAATATTCTGGATAGTAATTAACATGTGTCATTAAAATCTTCATGAATAAATTAAGGTTCCTTGTGCAAGAATTCTCTATTGGAGCATAGTGTTTATTACTGTGAAATTGTACTCTTAAAAGTTGAAGAGTCTTTACATGTGATTCAAATTTGTGACAAATATGCTATTGTGAATTTCAGCATGCCAGAACTGTCGCGTCATAGATTTTGAAATCCTTTGTTAAAATTGCTACCCAATTAAGTCCAAATATCGCGTCTGATTCCTCTTTTGTATGTCAGGTAGATTTTGTACATGATTGTGTAGAGGGTTAAGTGTTAAGTATATTTTATTGGATGTATTAGTTTTTGTTGTGCCCTGTTTTTGTTCGTCATGTTGCTATTATTTTATCGACTATTATCCAACCAACTAAACAGTGATGTTTTTTTGTTTTAAAACTTTTGAAGTGTTGATGAAAAGTGTTTAAAGTTGCGACTCACTAGATGAGCTGGTTCATTTGTTTTATTTCTACATATTTTGCATTTTCATTGAAAGTTGAGGTTTGTGAGAAAAGTGATTAAAAATATAATTGCCTTTCACCAGGTATGTATCATTTGGGGCCCTCAAGTAGTAGTGTACCTCAGCTTTCCTCATCCGTCGTGTTATTATTTTATTGAAGTTGGTTCCATGAAAAAAACGGTAAAAATTGAGATCTGAAATCATTACATTACATGAATCATTACAAGAAGAAGACTGGATAAGGAAAGGGGAGGGGAAGTCCACAAGCAGCGAGCGAGTAAGACAGTAAGACATCGTGACTACTCCCTCTTTTCTGATTAGAATTCATGAAATGACGGGTCAAAACAATCGCCTTGACATACTTCAACTTACGAGAACTGTACAGGGGCGTCTCGCTGCAGGCTGCCTGCACAAGGCGGCATCAATGGGACGATCGCGGTTGATATGGTTATAAAACAAGAACGCAACGCAGACGCGTAAACAAGAACGAAGTGTCTTTAGGTTTCCCACAATGTTGATTTCGTTAATGTTTTTACTGCTTTAATTTTAAAGAGCTATAATGTAGGTTCAATGCAATGAGTGTGTCTCTCAGGTAATCTAATTTGTGCCCTTTAATTTGCTTTTGTTTTGAATATCATTTCCCCTTCTAGAGATGCAATCTAATTTGTGCCCTTTTGTCGACTAACTGTTGAGCTGCATGAA
>CABIKL010000949.1:0-17876 GCA_902196195.1 Aptinothrips rufus | reverse complement strand
CCCCCCCCCCCCCCCAAATCCAAGTCCCTCCGAGTATGGCCGACTTTTACCGGCTTTGAAGCCATATATATTCACAATATGCGTTTGACCAATACACAGGACATCAGCTATACGCCAGGACATCAGCCACACACCAGGACATCAGCTGAATATATGTTGAGGAAAAGAGAACACGTGAGGGAATGACACGTCCAGTCTTAAAACACTCACACACAGCTAAATAAAAAATGCTGTTAGCCACTTTTTGATGCTACCAAAAATAATTTTGGAAGACTTAGTTGATTGCATATCAACTAGGGGAACTTAGACTTCTTTGCCACCACCCTGCTGAGCAAACTCTGTCCTGTTAAGTCTGAAACAATTTTTTATTTTTTCCATCTTATTCAACCAAATGAACATTTTCATAAATGATTAACACATTGAGTGCAGCACTGGGAATGCACCACCTTTTAACCCAGGGCGTGACCATATTATGGTCACATAGCACTCAATGTGTTAAAATGCTCACAAGGAACTGAAAGAGAAATTGGACACAAAACCAAAAACTGACAGCAAGAAAAGAAAATGCACAATCCAATTAAAAGACAAAAAAGCTACACAGCATTGCAACAGAAAAGAAAATTGACACAGGGTGGATAATTCATTTGCTTGAGCCCCTTTATCATTGGAATAACGAGAAGGAATAATGGCACATTACAACTCCAGAGACAAAAGCTTCCATTCATGCAATTTTTGTAATTTTAAAAATGTTGCGGCATAGTTGTTTTTAGACTTTTCTGATCATGATATCATTTTTTTGGCACAGTAACTGTGTAAATTACTAAGAAAAATAAACACATTTATACTAAGAAAAATAAACACATTTAAATTTGATTGAATCAAAAATGATTTGGTTTAAAATGAGTTTTTTTTTTACATAGTTCCTACAAGAATCGTTAAAAATAAGCATCCAATGACAGGGGACGTAAAATGAGAAAAAACCAGAGTATACAAGGGCACGACCTAACCTGTCTTCTGCTTCTCAACCCTCAGCCCTCGTCACCCTAGGGGGTGTCAACAAATAATACTCGGCTGCAATAGGACCAACAATGGCTCTCGTTCTGCTTAAAATTCCTAGTACTTACGTGAACAGTGAATGCTATCCACTTAAGAGAGCGGACATATCACAAAGAAATTCACGGCACAAAAGTACAATCGCTTCAAGCTATTGAGAAAAGGGCAGCCTAGAGAACGCAGAGAGCAGCCGCAACCTAGAACTGCACTACTGGCAGCTGACAGCTGAGCTGAGTGCTCGAGCGCGAAACGTTAGGGGGCGCCACTATGTGCACTTCCCCCAACTTTCCCCCGCATTCGTCCCCACCTCTCCGTATCTGCATCGGACGGTGGCAGCACACGCTGCAGCCGTGCAGCTCCGTGCATTCCTAAAGGATAATGACCAAACAAATTAGAAAATTACTCACGGAATCAAAAAATGGACGCTTGGACGCGAATGGGGCCCTAAATCAGAACGAGAGTTGTTTCAACCAGGTTTCAACACGTTTGAATTGAATTTCGATATCTCGAAGCTGTCAAAACGCGTTGCTCAAAAATTAAGTAGTAAAGGCTTTAAAGCAGGATGACTTGATACTTCTAATAGTATCTTTCATTGAATAAAATTCATTTAAGTACAAAAATTAATCTAAGATACTGTTTTTGAACTTTTTTTTTTTTTTTTGTGTTTGCGCATTAATTGTGATTTTTGGTTGGTACAAGTGTCGACGGCCATGCCTGTTGAAAATTTGAGGTGTTCCTTCCGGTGGCTAGACCGATCTGTTTTATTATACCATATTGTGAAGTTTAGTAAATAGCTCCAATATCATGCCCGAAGAACCTTCGAATGATGAAGTTGCACACTTCAGAGCCCCAGAAATTCAACATAACTCAACAGGATGGGGGCCTTGTGATATGCCAGATCAATTTAAGGATATGCCTTACCAGCCCTTCTCCAAGGCAGACCGCTTAGGCAAGGTAAACAATTGATTTTAGACTGAATCACGTACCGGAGTCTTCGTTCTTTTTAAGATACTCTTATGCTTATTCTTACCCGACGTACTTCCTTCGAATTCCATTGACACTGTCACAGTGACAGATGCATTCATTTAGCTTAACCTCACTTTCATGGCACAGACACGTATGCCCACAGGTGATGATAATGTTCCGTTTTTCCTCGTTTCATATTTCTTCACTGCATTGCTGCCAAATTTACTGTTTGATTGTAAAATCAATTGCCGTATGATAAAATTGTTGATTGGTTATTAGAACAATTCATGTTTGAACATTTGTCAGCTGTAGTAGTGGGTTGTTTCTACAATCTTTTTGTGAAATCCAATTGAAATTACACAAATTTCTGTCATTTATATGTAGAGCAATTTTGACTTGTTAAGAAAGGAACACAATGCACTGTCATATTTGGTCGGTGTACAAGTTTATCAGTGGGGAACTTAACAGAAGCTATTCATTATGTTTATTTCACTATGGTATCAAGGTTGTATTTGATTTATTTTTTCTGTGTTTTTCCTACCAGATTTCTGATTGGACTGGTGCAGCTTTCCAAGACAAAAAATATACTAGTAAGTCCCAATTTTTCACATTGAATATGTGAGTTTGCATAGTATGTGCTTGAACATAGTTATATGGTTGATTTTCTCTCCAGGCAAATATCAGTCGCAGTTTGGCGCTGGTAGCCAGTATGCCTACTACCATGATGAAGATGAAAGCACTTTCCATCTTGTGGACACAGCACGAGTGCAGAAACCACCTTACCAGAGAGGTCGTTTCTTGCGTAACCAGCGTAACATGCGTGGCCGTGGCGGGGCCAGGGGAGCTCAGAACCAGTTCCAAATGCTGGGCAAGGGCTTGAAATCCAGGGAAAGGTAGGTATTCTGTAGAAAAAAGATCTAGAAATTGCAAAACTAGTGCTATTTAATATTATTTTATTCCTACTTTAGGGAACGCAAGGGTCAGGTGAGGAAGTGGGGCAAGCAGCAAGGCATGCGCAACAACAAGAACCAACCACCAATCAAGAATCGCGATGCTTCAGTAACTGTGAGACCTGATTGGACCACAATTGAGGAAATGGACTTCCCAAGACTTGCTAAGCTTTCCCTTCCTAATATTAAAGATGCTGAAGATGTGTAAGTAAAACTTCAGACATTGTAATAAAACTCTGATTTTTCATTGTTGTATTGCTGCTTCTTGTGACGGAATTTTTTGTATTTTTTCTCCTGAAGGCTTTGCTGTGGTTCTTTAGAGTACTATGACAAAACTTATGATCGTGTTAATGTCAAGAATGAGAAGCCCCTTCAGCGCATTGATCGTGTGTTTCACACTGTCACAACTACTGATGACCCTGTCATCCGTAAATTATCCAAGACGGAGGGTAATGTGTATGCAACTGATGCTATCCTTGCCACGCTCATGTGCTGCACTCGCTCCAACTATTCTTGGGACATTGTAATCGACAAGTTCGGTGACAAGCTGTTCTTTGATAAGCGGGATAACACGGAGTTTGATTTGCTAACTGTGAATGAGACCTCTGTGGAACCTCCTCAAGATGATGGTAACAGCTTGAACTCTCCACGTAATTTGGCTCTTGAAGCCACTTTCATCAATCACAATTTTTCCCAGCAAGTTTTGAAGACGGTAAGTTTTTGTTACATTAATATTCTTTCAGATTACTTTAATTGAATTTATTGTTTGTATGTTTGTATCTTTCCAGAACGAGGCTCGGTTCAAATTTAATGAGTCTAACCCATTCATTACTGATGAGGAAGGTGAAGTTGCATCTGTGGCTTATCGATATCGAAAATGGGATCTAGGTGGTGGAGTAGTTTTGGTATGTCGCTGTGAACATGACGCTGTCATGACTGGTCCGAATGGCGAGACACAATTCATTACTGTAAAAGCTCTGAATGAATGGGACTCTAAGGTAAATTGGCTTAGAGATGGCTAGGCAATGAACTTCTTAGGTAATTTATAGTTGAAAAGTACCTTGAATGATCACTAATTCTGTTGCTTAGCTGTCGGGAGGTGTAGAATGGAGACAAAAACTGGACACTCAGCGTGGCGCTGTTCTTGCTAATGAGCTACGCAACAATGCTTGCAAGCTTGCAAAGTGGACTGTGCAGGCATTACTTGCTGGATCTGATCAGATTAAGTTTGGGTATGTTTATTTTGTTCCCTTTTTCATTTATATCTATAGATATCTGTTTATTTTGTAGATTTGCACTGATTTTGTGTTGTTCATTTTTTTTTTTATTCTAGGTATGTTTCTCGTGCCCATGTTCGTGATTCATCAAAACATGTGATTCTTGGAACTCAGCAGTATAAGCCTAATGAATTTGCTGCCCAAATCAATTTGAACATGGACAATGCCTGGGGTATTCTCCGCTGTATTGTGGATCTAGTTATGAAGCAGAAAGATGGCAAATTCCTTATCATGAAAGACCCCAACAAGGTATTACTCAATCACTTTCATGCTCGCATTTGCTCAATAGAATAACCTGGAGACAGTAATGTTTTCGATTTTCAGTTTCTGTCTCTCCACACTCATGGTATGAAGTCTTAACTGTGCCTGACTTGTGTTTCAGCCCATGATACGTCTCTACGACATCCCAGACAACACTTTCGACTCTGAAACTGAGGATGCTGAAGATGATGATGGTTAGTATTGTGGTGATACGGTCTTGACTGGTATACATACATTGTCATAGGTACTGAACTGCCGCTTTCTTCTTCAGAACCTGCTGCTGAATCATTCCAGCCTCCCTACAACTATGCCAACAACCAGAGAGTGTGATTGCTTTCTGAACGGTAATTTAGAGCCCAAATTGTAAACTCGGATTAAAATTTTCAAGTCAAGTAAATAGCTGTTGAGTATTTTTTCTTGCTGTTTCAGGAGGTACTTTCTGATTCCTTTTGCATTCGCTCTACATCTTCAATTCATTGGTGTGTGCATTAAGTACCATGTCATATAGTTCATATCTGCGATAATAAAAGAATATATTGGCACTTTATCGAATTTTTAAAAAATACTCTCTCTGGAAGATATTGTCCGTTTTACCTCATGTTAGCACACTAGGATATTCCTAACTCTGTAAATGTATCAAGATTATTTTTATTGCTATAGTAAATGGCAAATTTGAAATCAAGTACTCAATTAAAAATTCAGTCAATCATAAAATATTTTATTTTTCTTAAAGTTTGAGTCCATGTACAATATATTACATATCACAATTCTAACTTCTGATGTCATGAGAAACTTATAGAAAACTGAATTCGTTTAGGATACCCAGTTAATTTGGAAAAGTTTAAGTAAGCAATAAATTTAACAGGAGAGTGAAATTAAGTTCATTCAACAAATCCAGATCAACTAATCTTGAACAGAAATAATTTTCTTAGTCCTCGCTAAAAAATCTTCAAACAAAGCAGATTCAGTTGAATGGTGCAATATACACTATGTGCTTTAGCTAGTTGAAGTCAGATAAGTATTCTCTCTATAATTATGGTCAGCAAACCATTCTGTGTGTTCCTCCAGGTACCTGTGAAAGTAAATAGTAACAATGATTCACAAAGTAAGAAAAGAAAGGAGTAAAGAAAATATGCATTTAAGTACACCCACCCCATGAATGTTTCCAAATGAGATGTGAGAATATTAAGCTTTCTGCCTGGCATAGTACCAGTGTACAGCAAATCTGGAAGTCGGACTGTGAATGCAAAGTAAAGAAAATCACAGAAGAAATTAATTTAAAAAATAAGAACAATAAACAGTGTGTTTGTCACTTTCAAAATTTAATAAGCTACAGGGGAGCTCTTACCAAATAACCGAGCAAGATGAGTAGCACCATACATTAGAGATGGAAGAGAAGGTGTATCCTCACGAGAGGATTTGGGAACAAGATGCCAGGACATGACTTGCGATAGAATCACATTGCTCTCTGGTGATACCATATCTGGTATTTTAGAGGAACTGGTTCCAGCTGGTGAAGTCTGAGGCAATGTTTGTGGTGCAGATGGTGATAAAACAGAGCTTGGTGAACTATTGCTGACCAAACTGGGAGAAAATCACAAATATTAGATATATTCTTGTATCTTCACACAACTCCAATTCAGGCAGGAGATGGCATGAGTTGTACCTTGGAACAGGGCACTGAGAAGCCACATTCCCAGTTTCGGTACCAGACGTACCCGCTACAGGTCTTGCATCTGGAACACTTCGTTGAGAAGAGCGTAGACTACGTTTGCGATCTAACCAAATAAAAATCAAGGCAAATGTAAGAGGAGCACAAGCATGGGGTAAGATAAATAGTTAATCGGAATACTAACTTTGTCGAGTTGGAGACAAATTATTTTCTTCTGCAGGGCTTGAAGGACTTGACTTCATCACCTTGGTCCGATCTTTTTCTCGTCCCAGCTCAATCTGCTCATCAGCTGACTCACTTTTCATATCACCAGCATCTTCTGCCCCGCTCCTTGCAAAGCCAAAATAATTTTTGTAAAATCTCTCCTTAAAAGTAAAAAAAATACTTTCAGCAAAGAGGATGATACATACTCTGGCTCACTCTTAAATACTATAGATTTCATGGGAGATTCACGTTGAATTAACTCTGAAAATTGCAATTTTTCTTGAGAGTACAAAAGCAAATCACCAAGAATGAAATCGAAGTAAACGCGTAGTCCATCGGCCACTTCCTTACATATATTAAGACTGAAACAAAAAGAAGAATAAAGAGGATAAGATGCAAGCAGAAAAGAAACTAAAAAAAACTAAATACACCTCAAGAAATTAACATACTTTCGGCAAATAGAATCCAGATCTCGAGTTTTGTTATGATGGTATTTGTAAGAGTATCGTTGATTTTGTCCATTTTTTGATACTGCAGGTGCTGCAGCAGTATGACTATTGCATAACTGATTAACTGCACAATGTTTGACAAATCCTTCAAGAATAGTCACTACATTCGGCTCTGCTGGCAACTGCAACAGCTGCAAGTAATACAAACAGGGCAAGCTTCTCAATGCATGAGCAGACAAGAGTGATATAAAGTAATGAAAAGATGTTTATTAAAGAGATACCTTGCATTGCTTGTTAATGAGATTGCTATCATGTTCCAACAAGCGCTTAAGACCGGGTGAAATCTCCATCGGTATCCTTTCTTCCACCATCTCATCTTCATGAGTTTCTCTCTCTTCAATTTCAGCAGAGTCACCAGAACTGTGTTGATCCCACATGTTTTCATCCTGATCAATCAAAAAAATCTCTTAAGAGAAAAATTTCTAAAATATTGAAATTAGACTCACGAGAGTTTTAATATCACATACCTGTTGGTCATCATGGCCATCCTCATTTTCTTCATCATCATCATGACTTACAGAGTCCTGATCAGAGTCTACACTGGCACTGGTGCCTGATGCATTGCTGTTACTGGTAGCACTTGCACTAGTGCTAATGCGGCGTCTACCCTTCTGCCTCTCAAGAGAATCATTAATACGATCTGAGAGTTTTCGTCGCCTTTTTGTTCGATCTCTTCTGTACAAGTAGGCACCTCTACGATAATTTGAACATCTGCATTGATTTGAGAGGAGATCAATCACAATCAGAAATTGAAAGCACGCACGCAGAACAAAGTCAGAAAATACAGGAAGTATAACAAAATCATAAGCACAAACAGACTTAAAAATACTCACAGCTGCAATTGAGCTTTCTGAGCAAGATCCTTTTGAAGCTGCCTGTTTTCTTCTGTGTCCTTCAACACAAAATCTTCAGAGACACAACGGTCCCATGAAGAATTCCATCCCTGATCACACAACAATATTCATGATATTAGTGCAGCAGCTAACTACCAATAATCAGACAATCAGTGAGATAAACTAAACCCTTACTTGAAAATGGATGAGGAACTCCACAGATTTACGACCTCTCTGGTCTTTGGAAACTTTCACCTCTAAAACCTGTAACAACGGTAAAGTCACTGAATGTAGAAGTCTTAACTCACCAAAACAATCAAAACAGTTGGAAATTTAAATTCACACAAAATGAACTCAAAACAATTAATTCACTAAAATAAAATGACAAACAAAGAAAGGCTATAGACTGCCTTGCGAGATATGACGTGACAATTTCTAGAGAAAAACTTGCAGTCACAAGCCGGGTGCTAAACTAAGATACTTGTGTAAACAACAGGTCAACAAACATGAAGATGCCAGAGCTAGGTTAGAACGGCACCTTGAGTAAATTGAATGAAATAAGCTACAGAAATGTAGAAAACATAGTGCAATAGTAGAAGAGCATACCCTCTTATTCGTCAAAATGCGCATTATGTAAGGTAAAACATGTTAAGTTCCTTTATTTGTAGTATTACAGGAGAAAAAGGACAACAAATGACTGTCTAACACATGAGTTGTACGAGACAGTGCCGCACTAAAGTTGAAAGGATGCAGGCCTACAGAAAAGTTTAAGGGTGAACAGATTTGCCACAAACCTTAGAATCATACAGTACTTTAGCCTTGGTCGGATCCGGTTCATAGCACAGTACCCTTTCACCTTCAGAAAATTTGAATTTTGGCCCCCGAGTGGATACCATTTTTCCGCTAATGTCGTCAGCAGACTGCATCATCCTAGCAACGATAAATAAATCAAAACTGACCAGATAAAGTTTATAACTTTCAAGAAAATTGAAGCTTAGGAGTGAACTGTGAAAGCAAAAAAGATAAAATTATCAATGTCATTGGTGTTTTTCTCGCCTGTTCTCGCCGTAATGTGTTATTTGGCCACTTGCCAAAATTTGTGTCATATCTAGGGGATTTTACGAGTACAGTTGGCCAAGCTAAGGCACAAAAACAACAAAAACATTCCCATGGTTTTCGCGCCATTTCGGCGTTAATCTCACAACACACAGTCACAGCCGACATTTAGTGTTAACGCTTTGTTCTGTCTGTGCCCTTTTGTTGCTTATATATCGGCTGATAATTTTGAACTGTCTTTAGAGATGTCTTCAGTAAGTACTTTTATCTAAGTTTGAAAGATATCCGAATTGACTCGTTTCTCTGCTGTCTCAAATCGTTAAAGACCGTTCGTGTGTGGTCCTTTGTAGGCTAATACAAAACTTCAGTCTTCCTTTGTACATGTCGGTTTTGAAGTTCCCCTGAGTATGTTAGATGTATCAATGGTCGATCTCTCAGTGCCTAAGGGTGTGGAAGCTTTAACATTTTATATTTGTTGTGCGCTAATATTCCCTTACTGTCGTTCCTTGATTTAGAATGGCCGAGACAGTCCTGATGATGAGCTGCAAAGACCTGCCTCTGATTTGCGTCGAGAAGCCGTCACATCTCCTGTGCGAGATTTGGAACCCTTCGAAGATGAGAGCGATTTGTTGGGAGATGAAGACGAAGGAGTTCGTCGCCTTGATGAGGAAGAGGAAGATGGAGAGGAGCTGTTTGGAGACAACATGGAGGCGTAAGTCACCATGACAATCATATGGAAGCATATTTTTGTTCTTATTTGAGGTCTCATTCATTTTTCTGGTCTTTCAGGGATTACCGCCCAATGCCTGCTCTGGATCGTTACGACCCAGATGTTCTTGATGAAGAGGACTATGACAACATCTCTCAGACAGATCGACAGGCAGCTGAGATGGCCATGAGGCGACGCGATCGCGAAGCAGGAATGTTGACGAGGCGCGGTGATCGAGAATTGATCTATGAAGACAGTGATGAAGAAGATGAACCTCGTCGTAAGCGCCGCATGGCTGAAAAGGCTGCTGCTGGTGAAATGGAAGATGCGGACATGATTGAATCTATTGAAAATCTTGAGGATACTAAGGGTCACACTATCAAAGAATGGGTGTCAATGCTGGGACCTAGAACTGAAATCGCTAATCGTTTCAAAAACTTTTTGAGAAATTATGTAAATAATAAAGGCCAATATGTGTTCAAGGACAGAATCCGTCGCATGTGTGAAAACAACCACAGTAGTTTAGAGGTAATAAGTTTGATCATTTTCCACAGCACATTGAACTTTAAACTTCCTGTCTACTAGAGAATGTACTTTTTTTTAAGCTTATGAAACTCACAATTAATTTGTGCTGTTGCTCTAGGTTGAATTTCCAGCCTTAGCTGCCAAAGAACATGTCTTGGCTTTTTTCCTACCTGATGCTCCGATGGAAATGCTCAAGATATTTGATGAAGTTGCTAAGGATTTGGTCCTGACCATTTTCCCAAGTTACGAGCGTGTTGCAAGCACCATCAATGTGCGTATCTCAGAACTACCGCTCATAGAAGATTTACGAACTTTCAGGTATTGTTTTGCTGCTTTCTAATTTTATTCTGATAATTATTTGAATAAATTCTGTAGTGGTCTTGCCATGGCGTCCTATTGAAGAGAATTGCATATGATTATTTCTTAGTGGTAAGGATGTACAAGCTGTGTTAAGAGGGATTGAAATGTCTGGCTGTATGATACTGGACTTTTAAGTTTGGGCAATTTTTACCAGAGCGAGTGTATTTTTAACATATGCTTTTTAATCAAATGCTGCTTCTTTTGACTATCTTCAAAGGAAAGTGAGAGTATTTTTTGTGTTCATTTAACCATCACATGTCAATTATGTCTCCTTTTCATCAGGAAAATTCACTTGAATCAACTTGTCAGGACTAGTGGTGTTGTCACATGCACAACTGGCGTGTTACCACAGTTAAGTGTTGTGAAATATGATTGCAACAAATGTGGTTATATTTTGGGTCCATTTGTTCAGTCTCAAGATGTAGAAGTGAAACCTGGTTCCTGTCCAGAGTGCCAGAGCACGGGTCCATTCATGGTAAATGATACTTTGTTATTAATAAACTGCTTTGGCAATATTTCACCATTCATTCTACATGTTCATTTTTCTATATCTGTTTTAGATCAATATGGAACAAACATTGTATAGAAATTATCAGAAAATTACGGTTCAAGAGTCACCTGGTCGTATCCCAGCTGGTCGTATCCCTAGGTCAAAAGAATGCATTTTACTGGCTGATCTCTGTGATCGTTGCAAACCCGGTGATGAAATTGATGTTACTGGAATCTATACAAACAATTACGATGGCTCTCTGAATACTGATCAAGGCTTTCCTGTAAGATATAGCTTTTACCTTATTGTGATGCTTTATTTTCCTTCTATAATTACAATCTGGTCATTTTATTCTAGGTTTTTGCAACAGTAATAATAGCCAATTTTTTGATTGTGAAAGACTGCAAACAGATTGTTCAGTCCTTGACTGATGAAGATGTTTCAGCAATTCAGAAATTGGCTAAAGATCATCGCATTGGTGAGCGTATAGTTGCGAGCATGGCCCCATCTATTTTTGGTCATGATTATATTAAACGTGCTATGGCTTTAGCCTTATTTGGTGGGGAATCCAAAAATCCAGGTGATTATTTTTTGTACTGTTATTATTTTTTTTACTGAGCTTTGAGCTTTGCAATGAAGTGTATGTATGTGTGTTTGATCCGCAGGTCAGAAACACAAGCTAAGAGGGGATATAAATGTGCTACTCTGTGGAGATCCAGGTACAGCTAAATCACAATTCTTGAAGTATGTGGAGAAAATCGCCCCTCGTGCTGTTTTTACAACTGGTCAAGGAGCTTCAGCTGTGGGTTTGACTGCTTACGTGAGACGATCTCCTGCAAGTCGTGAATGGACTTTGGAGGCTGGTGCATTGGTCCTTGCAGACCAGGGTGTGTGCCTGATTGATGAATTTGACAAAATGAATGATCAAGACAGAACTTCTATTCATGAAGCAATGGAACAACAATCAATTTCTATTTCGAAGGCAGGGATAGTGGCTTCCCTCCAGGCTCGATGTTCTGTAATTGCTGCTGCAAATCCAATCGGCGGACGCTATGATCCTAGCATGACCTTTTCAGAGAATGTGAGTTACTAATCATTACTGAAGTATTCATGGTCTCCAATAATTTCAGTTGTGTGCACTCTTATGTTCATTTCTTTCTCTTTCTTTTTTTTAGGTGAACCTCTCTGAGCCAATTATGTCCCGTTTTGACATTTTGTGTGTAGTGAGAGATGAAGCAGATCCAATGCAGGACGAACGCTTGGCGAAGTTTGTTGTTTCATCTCATATCCGTCATCACCCCAGCAAAGCTAATGATGGAACTGGTACTGAGCCTGTGGAGGTAGACCCTCTGCAGTCTTCAGATGCCGAACCTATTCCACAAGAGCTCCTGAAGAAGTACATTGTCTATTCCAAGCAGCATGCCCATCCAAAGCTTACAAATATGGATCAAGATAAAGTTGCAAAGATGTACAGTCAACTTAGACAAGAGTCCTTGGTTAGTATTCTAAAAGTGGTCAGACATGATTTCAGTGTATCTTTTAAGTGGTATGAAATTTCTAATTTTTGCTTAATATTCTCTAGGTAAAATTAATATACTTTCCTTTATTGTGTGGTGTTAAATGTGAATGTGTTTTACAGGCTACTGGCAGTTTGCCCATCACTGTCCGTCACATTGAAAGTATGATCCGCATGTCAGAAGCATCAGCCAGAATGCATCTTCGTGATTATGTACAAGATGATGATGTTAATATGGCGATAAGAATGATGCTAGAAAGTTTTGTTGAAACTCAGAAGTACAGTGTTATGAAGACCATGAGACAAACATTCCAGAAATACTTGTCATTTAAGAAAGATCATAGTGAACTACTTTATTACATCTTGCGCCAGATGACTCAAGAACAACTTGCATTCATGCGCGGCCTTCATGGCTCAGCTCACGACTTATCCACTATTGAGATAAGTGAAAAAGATTTTATGGATAAAGCCAGGCAAATTGATATTCATGATGTGAAACCATTCTATGACAGCCGCATTTTCAAAGCTAATCATTACTCTTTCAATGCAAAAAAGAAAGCTATTGTTCAAACAGTCTCTGATGCTCGTATGGGCCGTTAATTGCCCATGAGTTTGTAAGCACTTCATATGCACAACCATCCTTGTCTTGTTTTAAGCAAAAATCAAATTTGGATGTTTTTAGTTACAATGATTTTCATGTTTTTATCTTGCATGTGAGTTGCATTTGTGCATGTAAATTGCATTTGGCCTGTATTAATAATGTTAATGAATTAAAGTTCTTCTTATCATTTTATATACTGTTTTACATTCTTACATGCCCAAATATTAATGCACATCTGGATTAATACACCTACTTAAAAAATGACAACCACACGTAAGATGTACTTTTTCTTTTTATTCTCATTCAGAAGTTAGTAACACAATAACAATGTTAATTAAGGTCTCGGCATTATACTGAAAACAAACTAGACGCACAACTGGATAAACTTCTACTTTTTAGTAATCAGTTCTATCACAGACAAGAGATCACAAATACTACATAAAATATTACGTTTAATAGACTTGGATCATTAAGTTGGTGACTGGAGTATGTGAGTTACTGGTCCTGCAATATTTCATTTTGTATCATAGAGGACATGGCACATGATTCAAAGTTCATTTAATGACATTCTACTTTTTACCAGGGGAAGGGCATTGATAGATTAGATCGGACATTAATATCAGGCAGATTTCAATCAGATATGCACTATATCAGCACTAGAGTATTTCATGCAGGCTCTTTCCCTCATCAGAAGAATACCTTTACCTCTCACAAGATAATAGAAAGCTCATTATCAATATAAAAAGAATTTCTAATAAGAAAAAGCAGATAAGCTCTGGTTACTTACAGGGGACAAAAGAAATTTTAGACATTGCAATTCAATAAGAGGAGAATTGTGGAAAAGCTTGCTTCATTCATTAACATTCACTCCTTTGTGTCATAGAAATAATTGCAGGCATAAAATACAAAAAAAATGTCAGACTTACAACACTGTTTGATTTAACTACAATGTCAAACAGGAAATTTTATACTAAAATGCTATTGCACTTAAACTTTGCACTACTTCAAAGAGTGCCATGTTTATCAACACAAATTTCACAGAATATGAACTGTCATATGTTGAATAAAAATTAAAACAGGAAAGTTTGTGTCCTTCTTTGTTGTATTTTCTAGACAGCTTCTTCATCCGAGCTGACAGTGGCATCCATTATTTGTGACACATCATTTTGCTTGTGTGAAAAATGTACTAAATTCAATTGATAGTTGTGCCAAGCTCTCTGAAGACGCCGTGATTCCCATGATCGCACATCCCAGCCTGATAGCCGACCCAAAGTTGACAATTTAGGACATCGTGAGAGCAAAAGTGAGACGCTTGTGATTGTCAATTGAGAATATCCTAGGAGCCACTGAAATAAAAAAGTGATTATGGCATAGGTAAAAAATGCAAAGTTATTCAAATGTCATGATGTCCATTTTGAAGAGACTCACAGTTTCCAGGAATTCAAATGGATTAATTTGCAGCCATTGTGCAAGGATTCTGTCAGTTAATTTCTTAACCCGTACCAACTTAACAACTCTCAAGCGGGGAGCTCGAGTCAGAAGCAATGCAGCTGCATCTATTGATATTTGGCATTCAAGCTGCTCAAATTACAAAAAGAAAATAATGTTGCATTAAACACTTTTAAAAATTTAAGGATTGTTTCTGTCACTCAATTAAGAAAACATCATTACCTGAAGTTCCTGTAAATGAGTAAGAATGGGTTGATCCCTGTCATGTGAAAGCGTTACAGTTTTTTGTGGCTCAAGAGTCAAAACTAACTTTTGTAGTAGAGGACATGATTCCACCAAAAGACCAACATCAATGCCAGGAATCTGGAGCTAAAAGTAAAAATACTGATGATTGAGTGAACAACGAAAAAAAATTGTGTCTACTGAAAGATAATCAATTATTTACCTGCAATTCTCGAAGTTGTGATAAATAAGCCAACTCAGGTCCTATTTCTACTGCATATGCTAGTTCCACTGTCAAACTTCGTAATTTGGGTAATTTTGCTAAATGCTGAGGAAGAAAAGAGACTGTCTAAAAATGCACGATTAGTGGACACAACAAAGCATTACATTCATTATAGCAAACCTTAAAATTTAGTCTCTTAGCGTCATCAGATCCAAGATGAAGTATTTCTAAATCAGGGCAAGTGGCTCCAATAAGTTTAACCTTCTCCCAAGAAGGTCCACGATAAAAAACCTGAAAGAAGAATACAAATGTCACAAAAAGTTACTGCTGAAAACAAGCACAAATAAATCAAAATAAAAAAGGCGACTCTCTAACTTACCTGCTTGAGAGCAAATTGAAACTTGGACTCAAGCCAGAACTTTTTTAACCCTGCCGTTGCAAAAACAAAATCTCCAAGGGAAGTGAGATTAGGCATAAACTTCAGGGCAAAGTAAGCCCCCAGTGCTCTTATCTTTGTATTGGTCAGTATAAGTTCACGTATAGACCCACACAAAGCAGTGTATGATTGATTTGGAATGGGAACTGGCTATAAAAAAAATGAACAAAAATTTATGAAAATAAGAGAACAATTTTTAAAAATTCTACCAGAAAAAGGTAGAAGTTTTGAAGTTAGATGTCCATGTCCTTAGCTGTCTCTATGGATAATATTAACATATTTAAATAATTTATTAAATTCCTTTTTGATATAAATATGTGCAGACAACAGAGAGAAGCAGTTCAAGCAATTTCTTGCATTCTGATTGATCCCAAATCAAGGTGACTTTCTGCAGCTGTTAGATTGTAATCTTGAGTTATACCAAAAGCAAAGAAAATGCTAGTGCCTTTTGGCTGACTTGAGGGGAGCAGGCTTAAAGCCAATCAGTTGAAAAATGAAAGTAACTGTAAATATACCTGCATAGCTATACGTTTGAGACGAGCCATTTCATCGGATTGTATAGCATGTGAAGCCTCTCCAGTACTTGGGAACACCAAATACAGAACATCCATACAGGAGACATTGGACCCTGAAATGTCTAATACTTTAACGTGTGGGCAATATCTAGCAATCGCAGCCAAGACCTTCAAAAAGAAAGACAAAAGAATAAAAAGAATATTCATTTTTACTAAAATAAAAAGATTACAAAAAAAAGATAGGAAACCATATGAATTTTTTTATATTCCACCTTTCCATCATGAACAGCATCCTTCAAAATAATTTCTGTTAGCTTGTTACATTGACGGGCAACAGACTTCAGAAAACCACTCATGTTGATACCAAGGGTACTAGAAAGCAGAGGCGGCAATGAAAACCTACAAGGCAAAATATTTATATTATTCTTTTAAGACAAACACCCCTATTACTATATTGAGGTAATAGGCTCATCTTAGTAACTGCATACTAAAGTCACTTACTTGCGTAGTCCATGGCATCTTCCTAATACAAGCTCCCAAACTTCTGGGTCACCTGGCTGAGGCCGGTATTGGGCAGTCCGTAGAAGAGGTTGAAATTCAGACATGTCAAATGTTCTTACTTCTTCATCCAAGACAATTTCTAGTAATCGTACAGTCATAGTATGAAGAGGTAGACCCAATGGAGGTGTCTCTGGTTGAGACATACGAGTGTACTTCTTTAATACTCTGCAAGTGTACACCGAACCATCAGCATTATTGATAGACTTTGATACACAAGATAAGATTGGTTTTAATCAACCATCCCGACAATAATAACTGAAACAATCACACTTTTCCCATCTCTGCCTCTAAATAACAAGTCAGGAACATGGAAGTTCAGTTCCAGCAGTTTGTGTTGAGACAAATGCAATGAATTTCATAATTCTAAAAATGCTTTAGAATTAAAAGAAAAATAGATCTTCCTTACTTGTTTGTGATTTTTTGCCGCACCATTTCACTTAATGTGCCAGGAAGAAATGCCATATAATCCCTCAGCTCCTCAGATATTCTTGACATATTCAAGTCTCTCTTTCTCAGGAGAAGTGAGCTTGCTTGTAAACCCTTGGCCACCTCACATAATATAAGGTCTGTTTCAAGGCATCGTATTACAGCCAAGAGGCATAATTCCTCTAGTGGCAGAGGCGTTTGAGATCTAAGAATTGGCATTTTAAATACTTACAGACCATTAAAGCAAGCCCAAGATTAAGCTAATGCCTGTGCTGAAAAATAAGACGATGGCATTTCAGAGGTTCGCTTAAAAAGATTTAATACAATAAATGAATAAATTGCTAGAGGAAAAAAGGAACAAAGTCTAAAAACAAGGTCCATTTCCAAAACGGTCAATACAATTGACTAGTAGAAATAACGCAGAATAAAATGAAAGAATTACTAATAAATAAATGTATTATATTTGAAATGATCCCAATAAACATAACATAAAAATGCAACTAGATGTTACCAATACGTTTACCATGAATCACAATGCATCATAAAAATAGTACTTCTCCAAAAATCAACGTAGAAACTAAAAACTAGCTGTGAAGTTCTGTAAACATGATTATTTGGTTTGTTTAGGATTTGGATGGTTCGAGGTTACACTTCTCGTAAGAAAAGCGTTATTTGCAGTTCGATTCGATACATCGAGTAATCGAAAAATAGACTGACGATTCATTACTAGCACAAAATTTCCCGGCACCAGCCCGGCACAGCCCTCGATTTGAAAGTCCAATGCTTTTTTTTATGAGTTTTAAATAAAGAACTTTTTTTAAATATAAATTTTGGCCTTACAAGTTTTTTAAATGAAGCAAACGATCGACGATTGTAAGAAATACAAGAAGCGTCTTCCTAGGTCTTCCCTAGTGAGAACCATGAGAACCGTGATATATGAACAACGTCGAATCGATATCGCTTTTTAAAAATAATAAAAATGTCTTTTCAGCTTTTGTTACGACGTCTCACTGGGGAGTACAGCCGTAATCTGGTATGGGGGGGGGGGGGGGGGGGGGGGGG
>CABIKL010000948.1:0-17881 GCA_902196195.1 Aptinothrips rufus | reverse complement strand
CCCCCCCCCCCCCCCCCCCCCCCCCCCCCCCCCGCCCGGTTCGCCACTGTTCTGCAGCTCTTCGCCCATCCCGCTGGACCCAGTATTGCAGCGAGATGACCCAGAACTCACCACGTGGAGGTGGCTGCAGCTCGAGTTCCGCCCGCCCACCACCCGTGGACGATTTAGGATTTTTCAACCTTGAAGTCCTGTTTCGATTTTAACGCTGGCATTAATTTTCTAGATCTGATTTTTTGCCTGATGTTTCCATCTCTGTCATCATCGGTGTAAGCAAGTTTTGAAGACTCTGTGACCATCTTCACGTGTCTCTCCACCGCCTGTGTGTGGCAAGGAAAGGCTGGAACGTCGACTGGAGTTGGAGCTCCCTCGCTGTCATCGTCCAACTTAGCCTGGAGGCTCTCAGAAGAAGTATTTGCGAGCACAGGAGGAGGCGTGACCGCAACGTACTCCCAGTTGACTAGATCGACGTAGTCCTTTGCTTTGAAGTTGAGCTCGGGTATGTGGAACCGGCGAATCTCACCTTCATCGCCGTGAATTCTTCGCGCCTCCAATATTTTTTGCAGCCCCAGTCTTCGTATCTCAGGACGAGCATCGGTCACCATGGATAAAAGTATATTCTCAGGGTGAGCAAAGTATGCATTGTTTTGAATGTACTGATCCATGACATCTCTATACTTTTTGTTTATTTGTCTGGAGAGCTGGATAGTTTTGAAGACATGTCGTGCACCCTCTGTGCATTTCCATGTCTTCTTTATTTCAAGCCACATGGGAATGTACACCTTCATGATCACAGCCATAATATTATTCAGCACTGCTGATGGTTTCTTGGTGGCTACGTAGAGCCGCATTATGCGGTTTGCTGTAGTGAGCCAGCGGCTGTGGCAGATATTCCCTGGGTCTCGTTGTGCCAGTTCTTCGGGGCAGTGTCCGTCGTCAATGGCCCGTGCCATGTCGACAAGGTACTTTTGGTCCGTGCTGAGGGTAGATGAGTCAATGTCGGGATCAGGAAGCTCCAAGGATATTTTTTTAAAGGGTACCAACGGCAGAGTTTTGCATGTCTTTAGCTGCTTTCCGATAGGCCCAGTAAAACTCTTTGGTCCAGAGGTGGGGCCGTCGAAGGTGTCGATAAGGTGTCGCAGTGGCAACTCGTTGGCATGAAGCTGGCAGACGAACCACTGCAGGGGCCGGCCGAGGGCTTCCTCCACAACCTGGATTGCGCCGCCCTTCCAGCCCGTGTTCGTAGTGCAGCCATCGCATCCGACACAGACTATGGGGCCCGTGTCGACTTCATTTTCCTTAAACCAATCTGTGACAGCCACGCCAATATCCTCAGCCGCTCCGGTTTCAGGTGAGACGTGACAGATGTAAACGTCACCGGGCTGGCCCAGGACGACTATGTGCTCTTCTTGCAGCACAGCTTTCTTGTTGCCAGCTTCCAGGATAACGACGGTCTCGTCCCTACGGCCATCAAAATATATGCCTTGCGGTGGAGTTTGCCTTAAAATTTCCAAATCTTCGTTCCAGGTTATACCGCGGTACTTCTTTCTCTGGCGAGTGACCTTCATTCGGTCGATAATATTGGAGGAGTCCTCTTCGTTCACGACGCCTGCGTCCTGCAGCACGGCAGTAGCAAAAGCAGCGGCTGCTCCGCTTGGCAGGTTGAAGCGCTCTGCCATCCTGGACGACGACGGCAGCTCCATAGTGTTCCTAGACGAGCATGACGAAGATCGCCCGGACGACGGTGGCGTCCATTCCTGGTCAGCCGGGATATCCTGTTCTTCTTCCAACGCAGCTTTGCTGCAAAGCATACTTAGCTGTGACCTAATCTTGGACGCGAACGAAGTTACAGCCGATATCTGTTCTGACTTTTCTACTTCAAAAATCTTGCGCTCTTCCCTTTCTTCTTTCTTCTGTAGCTTCTTTGTGGTCTTTTTGTCGACGCTGCCGATAACCATCTGCCGGCCCGCTCTTTGATCAATAATGAATGGTATTTCTTCTTCTTCTATTACTTTAGCAGGTTTGCAGATGCACTTGGCGAACTGAGGGAAGCACTTGCATAGAGCGACGTCAAAAAGTGTCTTGCTTTCCTCCTTAAACTCATTTACTTTGTCTTGATCTGTCTTGTTCTCCCTCTGTCTTATCTTCAGTATGTCCTTGTATTTATCATGGTACCGTAGGATAGCAAGACGTATTCCACGTTGAGAAATTACAGGAATCGATGCAGAAATCCACACCTCCTCTACACGAACAGCAACAATCTCCGCAACTTCTTTCTTGGAGGGAGAAAAGCCTTTGCGCTGTTCTGTCAGCCTGAGTTCTTCATACTTGAAATGCTTCATCACGTCTGCGAAGGTGGGTAAACTCCTGCCGGACATCTCTTCTGGTGCACCAAACAGGGGATTTTCCACAGCAGCACGTGTGTTGACCTTCGGTGCCATTGTCAATCAACGAAAACTTCGAAAATGCGTCGAAACTAGCTATTGCGCAACTTTCACTCTCGCCGCAGTGGCGGTGTCGAAGTGAGTGGAGAGGTTCGGCTGTCGGCCACAGCACTGCCGTCGCTTCCCCCCCCCCCCCCCCCCCCCCCCCAAGCACTGGTGCCAGTCAGCTGCTCGCAGTCGACCAAGCATCGTCGCTCCGACTGTGACGTCACCAAGAAGCAGCCCGCAGTGAGACCGAAAGGGAACCGTGTGCCGGGCGAAGAGCTGCAGAACAGTGGCGAACCCGGGGGGGGGGCCTCACCCCTCTTTGGGGCTGTGTGGACGACCCCCCTTCCCCCCAGAGAGGAAGAAAGCCGACATGGTAGTGAGCAGAGCTTACAATATCTTTAAAATGTTAGTATTTTGCAACTTTTTCCGTTTTTTTACAGTGTAGGAGGATATGAGGGGCACCTACCAACTCACAAACGCCTTCCCAGGTGCCCTCGAACTATTCTGGACGCAGTCAATGAGAAATCTGCACGAAATTCCGCAATTCATGTGAGGTAGGGTCGCGAAATAGGCGAAAAACAGAGCTGCGTTGCGGGATTGCCTACCCTGAGTTTTCAAGCGTTTTGCGCCACCGTAGGACCTTCACCAAAAAATCCGAAAAAAATTCACAGTTCATATCTATAGACGGGCTACATTTTAGGATATGTCGAATTTTAAATTTCCACTTTTAGTGTCCGACGATCGTCCCTACTTCGTATTGAGGATGCAGTCTTTACTTTGAACTATAATGAGGTGTTCGATTCTTCCCCTGTTCGATTTTTTCCCGAACTGACCCTACCTTATTGTGAGGAATAATTCATCAAGTGACGAGTCGAAACACAACTCAGAATTCGATGATGCAACATTCGTAAATGCTTCGAGATGAAGTATTCTCGTTCCAAAATCATCCGGAGATTCTTCGTTTCCCCGATGACGGGACTCTTGAATACCTCGCCGTCCTAATCAATAAATAAAAAGGTTAGGTTAGGTGGTCGGCCGATGAACTTGAACTTGTTGCAGGTGGAGCGTGTGGACGACGTGGTCCTGGTGGGCGGCTCCACCCGCATCCCTCGCCTGCGCGCCCTCATCGAGGAGGTGACGGGCACCAAGGCCTGCCGCGCCGTCAACCCCGACGAGGCCGTGGCGTGCGGCGCGGCGCTGCTGGCCGCCGACCGCGTCAAGCTGCAGGAGGTGACCTCGCTCTACACGCTCATTAGCAGGAACGAGAAGAACTGCGGTATTGTGCCCGGCACCCCCCTGCCCGTCATCAAGAAGAGGGCTGCCGCCTACACGCCTTCCTTTGACCGAGATCTAGTAACGGTGAGGACCTCGATATCGCACTATTAAAACCTTACAAAGGATTTCTTCGTATTACGAATGGTGTGCTTCGTATTACGAAGGATTTTAAGCAGACGTAAGCTTACGAAGAATTTTCTACGTAAGAACGTAGGACTTTCTTCGTATTACAAAGGATTTCTTCGTATTACGTGTGCTCAAAATCCTTTGTAAGGTTTTAACAGTGCGTCGCCCGAGAGTCTTTCAACCACGCTGACTGCGAAAATTGTGAGGGGGCTGCTCCCACTCGTATGCTAGCACGCCGTATTACCGAATTGTTTTACTGGGGTGTTGGTGCTCCAAAGATGCCCGTAGCGGAACTGCGAAGAACAAGCCGAAGTACATAAACATGGGCGAGGGGGAGGGGGTCAGTTTTTCATCTGAGAGTACTGGTTATAATTTCCGTTTGCGATCTTCTTTATTTCGTACAGGTGGAGCAAGGAGCGACCCAGGAAGCCCTGGATGTGATCTTTAAGGCGAGAGGTCTCGGCGCGAACTGTTGCGTGTTGACAACCGGTGGCGAACTGACGTTCCTGGATGCACAGGGGCAGTACTCACCGATGCTGTTGTTGGGTTGCCTTCCTGCCGGGAAACATCGTGGCCTGAAGAAAAAGATGGAGAAGCAAGTTCAGGATGAAGCGGCCGAGATCAACAGGATTGAACTCAAGAACTCCTTGGAGGCCGCATTGCGCGGATTGCTTGCTAACAAGGTAACGTCAACACTGATAACCTTTGCGACACGTCTGGTAAACACTCTTAAAATTAACATTTCTCAGCCTTCAATGAAGAGATCTCCTTCTTTTTTTTTTTATTAAAATAAGTCAGAGGAGTTCAGCGTTGTAAATTTTATTCGGTTCGGTCCCATGAGGGCTGAGAGAAAGCATTTTAAGAGTGGTAGAAAATCGTTTGTTATTGCAAAGGCTTTTTGCTTTCTATTGCGAAAACTTCAAATTCTTCGTATTATGTCCTTCTCTGAAAACTTCCGGGAAGACCTTTTGTAGTATACCCTATCTTTTATGCGCGGAAATACCCAGGACGTCACAAAATCGGAAAATGTGCCGTCTTAGGCCCTATTCGATTCGAAGTATATTTTAATCTGGAAAGACGGTATATAAGAAACGCAATCAGTTTTTGATGTCTTACCTTTTAATCCGTATTTGGTTTTCTTCAGGTTTCACCTGACCATCTAGCCCGTAGCGAGATATTGCAACTCCAAGAGAAATGCAGTGCTGACTTGGCTTGGCTCCAGTCGGAGGCTGGGAGTGCCGCAGCGGTCGATGAGATCGAGACACGTCATGAAGCTGTCCGTAAAGGAATAGTGGAACTCAATAGGGTGGAAGCGAGAAATCTCTTGGACAGAGAGCTTGTCGGCGTAATGACAAATGAGGTAATGATTGCGTTTTCCAGGGACTTAATTTTAGGCAGAAAGAAATGAATGCATCGTGTTAACGAGAGAGTACGTCGTGCGCTCTTGAATGCTAGCGAAGGAATGCTTCGCAATTTACAAGGAAATGGAAAGGCATTGTATTACAAAGCACTGCTTCGCAACTCCAAAGCATTTTTGTTTGTATTACAAACAAATTTCTACGCATACAAACTAAGTTCTTCGTAGCTTACGAAAGATTTTGTTTGCATTACGGAGCACTTTGGCTATAATACAAGGAAAATACTTACCTGCGAAAATTACAAAACACTTGTTCACAAGACTTTAACGGTGCGAAACGACACTAACATTTAGCCTGACAAATATGTGCATTCAAACTTGTAACTAGTAAACATCTCGAATATAAAGGGAGAAACAAAATGTAACACAAGCAAACGAACTCGTCTGAGGGTCAGTGTGGGTAATAAATGCACAGGGGGAAAACTGAGCACCCCTCTGGAGCCGGTATTTGAACTAAAAACTTGAACGTGACCGTTATGTTATCATGACAAGCACCTGAGACGAAATAAATCGTCATGTAGAGGTCACGGGTTCAAATACCGGCTCCAGAGGGGTGTTCAGTTTTGACCCAGTGCATTTATTACCCACACTGACCCTATCTGTAATTTTTTTGAATTTATTTATTTTTGTAGGCCGAAGATGACTTGGCTCGCGACTTGATCAAACAATTTCAGCGAAGCTGCCACGGCCAGTGGCAATGGCTTCAGGAAAACCAGAACGCGTCGGAAGATGTGTTCAAATCGCGGCTGAGCGAATTCAAGGAGAATCTTCAGCAGTTGAATGAGAGCCGTGAACGTCTCAAGGCTGAAGCCGCAGAGGCCGAACGCCTACGGTTGGAGGCAAGGACATCTTTGCACGACAAGCTGCAAGAGGTTGTCAGTGAGAAGGTGCGTACCGTCTGATGTGAGTTTTGTTTCTTTCCAGTGCAATGGATTCTAATTTCCGTAAATTGGCCTATTTTTGAGGCGACTTTGATCTCAACTGTTTTTGTCACAAGTCAGATCTTCATATCTTTTTAATACATTTGAAAATGCACTGCTTCTGCCGACCTGTTTTAAAAATCTCTGTGGTCGAAGCGTAATTCATGTGTTCGGTTTTTGCGTCGACCTGTCAACGTCTATTGAACCTCTATGCACATATTGGGCTTCTTCAGATGTCTTAAACGTCATATTTTGAGTCAGACGTCTATTACATTTGAGATCCTATAGATTTAGTCCAGATGATCTACGATGTGTAGTAGACTTTTATTTCATGTGTGAGACATTATCTGATGCACAGCTAGACTCGTTCCGTTTATTTGTTGTAAAAGAAGAACCTTAATAGAACGACTGCCTGTACTTTGGGTTAAGATCAATTTTTTTCCTGCAAATTCTACCACCGCTTCTTTTTGTGGTTTTTCGACTGAAAGTCAAAGAGTGGCTAAAGACATCCTACCTTAGTTTCGTAACTAAATGTGTCTGCTTTTGTTTTTAATTTCAGATCCGAGAGGATGATAGGGCTCACACCGCAGCGTTACATGTTCAAGAGAAATGTCGCAAAGCTCTGGATTGGCTGGAGTCACATCCTGAAGCGCGTGTTGAAGACTTTAAATCGAGGATTGCTGCTCTAGGAAAGGATCTGCGAGAACTTGCAAGACTTCGGATCAGGAATGAGCTCAAAGAGACGTTGGTGGACTACTCAGCTTGTAAGGTAAGAAGTCAAAACGGCAATTTACAGGGAATCCTTCCATCACAATGAGCAATTTTGCGTCGACGTCAAATCAACGTCCCAATGATCAAATTTCGACGCTCGTTCTATTCGGCTTCGCTTTGAATCGACGTACATTGTCGACGAAAAGTCGAAAGTTTAGTCATTGCGATGCGTACTCAGGATGAATTTCGACTGCAGATCCGACTTCTACTGACAGTTCCTAACTGATTCCTTTGCAATGTTAATGAGTGTCCGGGGACTGTTCCGACAGAGCCGAAGGGGCTGCAATTGAGGTAATCCAGTGTACAAATATCTGGTAATCCCCGATAATCCTTTGGTAACTTATGAGTATCTGAATTAGCGAACCTATTTCGGATCAGTCCCTAATTCGAATCAATCACAATTCACGCCTAACGCAGCCAATCAGTCTTTTTCACTATTGTTTTCTTAAAAGAGTGCGTTGTTCTCTTCAAATTCTAATAAGCACTTCACCCTTTTGAGGTCCGTTCAAAGTTGCAAGCTCGACTCAAAGTTTTAGCAGCTGTAAAAACCAGACCCGACGAATTGCAGAATTTTGCCTGAAGATAGGTATCAAAGATGGCTTCTTAATTACTCCAAAAAAAATTCTGGTTTTGTCCATATATCTGAATTTTGTTACACAAGGGACCAAGACATCCAATAAAACCATCAACTCGATTTAGGCTCGACTATATTCAAGTTGGCAACGAACGCAATTTTGGCTGATCCGAAATAGGTACCGGGGGGGAACATATTTCGGCTCAAGTGCAGAGCTTTACATTATCTCATTTTACTAGCGAATGACTGCAATATCAGACACGGGAATAATACTGCAATGTGGAGGAAGGGTTAGCTATTTAATCGTCTCAAGATGCTTACTCAGGGAGTAGTAAGAGTGTTTCTAAAATATGATCCGAAATAGGTTCACTTACTGTACGGAAAAGTTTTGCCATAAAATCTCAATTTAAATCAAAATACGTAATAAAATTACATTGTTGAAGGGTTTGTATAAGTTTTCCTACACATTTTCATAATTGATGATGGTCATCCGTGGAAATTCGGTAATCCAGTGTACACCCAACCCAGGAGTTGCAGACCCCCCGGACAAAGCTTCATTTTAAACGCCGTGCGAAAGATGTGTTCCAATCGGTAGGGCACAAACTAACTTTGAGTTCTATTGGCATCTTATTGAATTGGTCTGAATGTTTTCCAGATTCCTCAGGACGACTTGGTCTACGGAGAAGCATATGAATTTGGGAACTTCTGCTCTGTCATGTCCTCTTGGCTAGAGTCCAACGCCGACGCATCGGAAGAAGAGTTTCTTTCTCGCTTGAATGATGTACGGAGAGAGCATGACATCTTGATGCAACGTCGACAGCAAGCTGAACAAGGAGAGTCGGATAGGAAGCAAGCCTTAGCACTGTTAAACGAAACAGTTCAGTTCATCATTGACGAGGGGGTAAGCTGAAAATAAATAATTGGTTCACTCTGACGCCATACGCTTAAGCCAAGCTGTTTAAGGTTATCTTCCCTGTATACTTCAATAGTGTTTGAAGAAAAAGAGAGAGGAACTTGAAATCCTTACTTTAGACTATTATTAATCAGCACAGTTTTAAAGTGTCTTGAAGAACTCAGAATATTTTTTAAATCTTTCAGGCTCCCGATAGTAGTGATCTCGTGTATGAACGTGGGCTGTCGTTCTGGAAGACGTGTCTTGAAGTGCAGACTTGGCTGAGGAGTAACCCTGGAGCAACAAAGGGTGAACTCGCCTCACGCATGGATCAGCTGCTAAAACAGCGTGACGAGTTGACAGATCTTCGAGAGGTGGCCCGAGCTAGAGCTGCAGCTGCTGAGGATCGGAGGACACAAGCCAGGTCAGCGCTTGAGAAGATACTGAGAGACGTTCTAAATGGGGAGGTATGTAGCACTTTTATGTATCGCGGTTCCTGGGCAGTACTACATCACGTTACACTCTGAATTCCTTACGTAGAAACCTCTCTCTAAAAAATAATGCCTGTTTTGGGCAGCCCTTCCCCTGAAACAGGGGTGAAGTAACACCAGCTTTGAAATTTTTGGAGGTCGTTTTGAGAGCTGCACCTAAAGATGAGGACACTCTGAAACGCATTCCTACATAATCCTCCAAACGAGCCACCAAAATTTTGAAACTGTTGTTACTTCATCCCTGTTTTGGAGGAAGGGCTCCCCAAAACAGGCATAATTTTTTACAGTGTTCTACACACTACGTAGAAGTCCGTTCGTACCTTACGTAGAGTTCTGAGCAGCGGTAATACGAAGAGATGGCTACGTAAGGTACGTTGAGCTTCGTTCGTACTATGTAGAGCTTCCTTCGTAGTATGTAGGGCTTTGTTCGTATTATGTAAGGCTGCCCTGCGTATTCTGTAGAGCTTCCTGCATAGTACCTATATTATGTAGAGGCTGGAGTTCTACGTAAGGTACTAACGTGAGCTCTTCATAAGCAATTGAGAGCGTACATATTTGTGAGGCCCCTGGCCCCTGTCCTCTGTTTCATCGCCTGTTTCATGTTACATTTTTCTCAGGCCCCTGTTTAATGGTCTGTTGGTAATGCCAGGGAAATAGAGGACTGGGTTGGGGCTTCAGTTTCGAATTCAATTGCCTGTCATTTCTATAAAACTGGACTTCGCTGCAGGCTCGCTCAACTCGCTGGCACCAAACTGGCACTTTACTGGGTTGGTCTAATCTTTTCCAGATACATCACGACGACTTGGTCTACAGTGAAGCACGTCAATTTAGGAGCTACTGCTCTGGCATCTCCTCTTGGCTACAATTTCACTCTGATGCCTCAGAAGAAGAGTTTCTGTCACGCTTGAATGCTGTCCAGAAAAATCATGAGGTCTTGATACAACGTCGACAGCAAGCTGATCAACGAGAGTCTGATAGGAAGCAAGCCTTAGCACTGTTAAACGAAACAGTTCAGTTGCTCATGGACGAGGGGGTAAGTGGATTGCAAAAAGGTGAAATCTGTTAATTTTCGTGTCTGAATATTTAATTACTTCACTTTGACATGCGAGTTTATCTTCCCAGTCCATTCAGTAGTTATAAAAAAACAAGCGAGCAACGGGGAAATCTTTGCTGTATTGTCTTGGTGTGTCTTGATAAGAACTTAGCATTTCCTTGCATTTTCTTTCAGCCTCCTCGTGATAGTGATCTTGTCTACGAATGTGCGCAGTCGTTCTGGAACACGTGCCTTGAAATGCAGACTTGGCTGAAGAGTAACTCTGGAGCACCAAGGGAGGAACTCATGTCACGTTTGGGTCAACTACTGAAACAACGTAAGGAGCTGACGGCGTTTCGAGAGGTGGCTCGAGCCGAAGCTGCAGCTGCTGAGAATCGAAGGACACAAGCCCTGTCGACGCTTAAAAAGATTCTGAGAGATAGGCTGAGCCGGAAGGTATGTAGGGTCAGTGTGGGTAATAAATGCACAGGATAAGAACTGAACGTCATGTAGAAATCACGGGTTCAAATACCGGCTCCAGAGGGGTGTTCAGGTTTTACCCTGTGCATTTATTACGCACACTGACCCATTTAGATTATGGGCACATCATGGAACGCATTTCCGCTGTTAATGATTCACTAAAGGCAATCGGGCATTTAATTATTTGATACGCAGTTTAATAAATCTTTGATAACTTCCTGGCCAGACAGATTTCTTAGTGATCGGGACGGTTGAAAAAAAAATCGCATGTAATTTCAGTTAAATCTGAGGAAAACTTACATTTTACTCCGACCTAAGTCTTTTAGTGTTCAGTTATGTGTTCTTTTACCACATTTTTCTACAGAGATTTTAGCCGAAACTGAACATTTTTAAGTTAAAAATGCGTAAGAGACCAACTAATAACTTACAATCGCTAAAACTAGTGCATTTGAATCCCATTTTGTTAAATTACTCCACTTCAAGACACATCGAGTCCTAAAAACAATGACAAGGTTATTCAAGGCAATTAAAAAGCATGAAGGTCAGTAAAAAGTAGGTAGACTACTTTTAGGACCCTTTCTTGGCCAACACGTTAATGATCCAAACTAGTCCACACCAAGGGTCAGTCGTTCTCCTACAATATGTACGGAGGATTAAATGACGACAGTGATTACATCGGATTATAGGCAATAAAATCAACTATTCACCTAAAATTTTAGTCTTTTTTATGAAAATTGCGACGTAAAGTGCTCCGGTAATCCAAAATTTCTTTCGAAAGCGATGTAAAAATCAATATTTCTAACAAAAATACCGAACTTCTATACACATGACTGACTAACCCCTCGCTCCACGCCATCCTACATGCGCCACCCTATCAGACCACTTTAGTCACATACAAGTAAACAATGCCCCTGTTTCCTTCTAGGTCCTCCGCAATGATTCCGCAGGTGACCACGTACGTGAGTTTCGTGCCCACTGCAACGGTGCCCTCGACTTTCTGAAATCAAACCCTAGCATAACATTGGAGGAAATCGATAAGATCCAGGCTTCTGCGAACGAAAAGTTCAAAGAACTGGAGGAGCAGATTCGTGAAAGGGCTTTGCAGGAGAGGAAGGTCGTGGACGTCTGCAACCCGGAGGTAAGTTTATGTGTATGTGTTTAGTTTTATTTGCGCACAATACGTGAAGAGAGAAACACTATGTCTTTTTTTCGTAACTGTAAAACATAGCTGTTTGCTTTTTTCTGTTGAAGTGATTTTCATCCATACAAAACAAACCTAAAATATTTCGATGTAATTGACGTTAAGTTTAATTTGAATTATTTCGTGACCCAGAAAATTTTCCTTTCGGAAAAGATTTTCACCCACAGAATAGGTTTTCACGACACAAAACGGGTTTCTATCTGGGAATTCGTCCACCTTGTCGTAGTGCACCATACTCAACTCAGCCATGTTCATGCCCGCACGGAATGTCTTTCTTTTTCCTGGCACGCCTATTATATGGCTAATCCTTACCCTGACACCGCCCTTCCTCCCGACCCTTGTGTGTATGCGCACTGTTAGTCGGCAGAAGAATAACAAGATTTCCATAATAGCCTTCTCCGAAATTCCTGATTTCCTCGTATACATCCTACGTGGTTGCCCACCTATTTTCACATTTTTGCCTACCTGCTCCTGTGAGACGATTCCAGGTGCGAACAGTTCCACTTCACGGTAATCAAGATGGACTTTCAAATCCAGGATAAGAATCCCTCACCGGATAAAAATAAAAACACTCCCGTAAATGCCGTGCCGGTCAAGATGGATGAGATTTATTGGAAACGACCACTCCCAGAGGAAAATAATTTCCAGACACAAAATTCATGATTCCTTGTTGAATTTGCTAAATCCGTCTGACTGTTAAACTGAGTAAAATTCATCTAAATTTCAGGGGGGAACACCGCGCTCAGCTGTTTTTAATTTACTGAACAAAATATATTTCTCAAGCGTTCGCATTTGTTCCAGGTTCACGATCACGACTTGATTCAACCCAGGGCAGAGACCCGGAAGGAGAAATTGTTTGATTACTTGCATCAGCGGTGTAGAAATCCTAACATTCCCATGGAAGAGGCGCAGCTGCTTCGAGGAGGGTCCCACGACGAGCTTCAGCAGTTGGAAGACCATTCCGATCGCGCCAAGGAGGAGAGGGATCGTGCTAGAGAGGATCTCAGGGAGAGACTAGAGCAGGTGGCGAGTCTGTGTAAGGTGTGTATAGCGATCGGGGTTGGACAGACTATATGGAGGGCGGGTACCCAGTGAAAAATGAGTGATCGAAACGATGTTGATTCGATATCGTTTCGATGGAAAATTCGCCGATTTGATATCGTTTCGACACCCCTTTTTCCACTGGTTAGTTCTTAGTTTTTAAGGGGGAGGGAGATGATAGCGCCCTGACAACCGTGACAACTTCATCGTTAGCAAGTCTTTTCTTTTCATACTCCTCCCTTTCTAAAGGCTGCAGCCAACTGTACTGCTCTGTACCGAAATCGAGCTGCCGTGCGAAAGAGATGCCATGCTTCCAGTGGCGTAGACAGCTGGATCCTTCTGCCTCATTCCCCTTTCCTCACAGTCAGTCCGCCCCGTACCCTTTACCCTGACTTTCAGGGTTTCATCCCCCTTAAGAAGGACGTACCGTGGCCCTCCTAAGATATTCCTTTTGGCTACACCCGGAAGCATGCGTACCTCCAGGCCGTACACTCATCGAGTACCTTAAGATTCTGGAGAACCCAACTCCCGCTGGTCTAGTTCTCGCTGGGAATTTGTATACAGATGTTATATTTAGCTCTGAATAGTTCGAAAACATGTGAATATTTTGTATTATTTTACGTTAAAGTGCTCGACATTTAAGTATTATCAGTGAATGTTCCGTGATTATAGCAGAAATAGGGATGAATACATCCGTACAACTGACAGCTGCGGAGGGAGCCCTCACCCTAATTGTATTTTCCCTTTCGAGTTAATTTTATTTGTGCACATCCCGGTTCTCGACTGGGAACAAAACGTGCTGCGTACGGGCCTAATTAATTCTCGCTCTAACAGTTCGTGACATTGTTTTTGTTGTTTTTGCAGAAGGACGACTTCTACTTGGTCCCTGACCTCGCTTGCGCTCTCGAAGACAGTTGCATTCAGAAACTGAATTGGCTCAAACAGAATCCTGTTGCCCGGAACGAAATATTTGCCGATATCCGTGCCGCGTTGGAGAGAGATGTATCTGAACTGGAAGAAGCCCAACGATATGCCGCTAGCGAAAGAGAAGCAATAGTGCACAATAGTAAGCGCGTATATGACTACCTGCGTGACTGCTCTTGCCTTATAAGTTAAAACTGCATGTCAGAACTATTCTCATAAAAAAAACAACGTATATTCAAAACAATTTGATAAAATTACTACATCAAAATTCAGACGAAGAAATGGTAGAAAACGTATACCTGTAGCCTGTGTTTATATAACCTCAGGATTGTTTTCTTTCCAATTGTTTGTGTTTGTTTTTTTTTGCAAAGAAAGTAAATTGATTGTTTCCCCGTTATCGTCGTTCTTTGTTTTTTAATCATTTATTTTCATTGGAGCTATAGTTCATCCTCCATCACCTTTCTTTGCTTAGTGCCTAAGATACGAGCCTATAAACTAGTTCTGTTTTCGGTTTCATCCGCCAATACATAGTCAGTTTCAGTTTTGTGGTTCTGAGTAAGCGTATTGATACACGTAACGTTGCAGCAGTAGTATGCTTACACATAGCATTACGAGGCTTGCGTGTGTTTTGAGTGTTTAATGCCTTCGAAATCTTTTATAGAGCAATAACTTTATCAATAAAATAGGGATATCGGGAATAACTTATGATAAATAGCTTACCTCAAACTTCAAATGTTTCCCATAATTGAATTAATTCAAACGTTCGAACGAAGGCGTATCACTAATGAAAAAAATAATATCGTTGAAAAAAATATCTTAATTAAATTGGACGCGACATCATTTTTCACTACGCTTGGCATTGGCTGTAAAACGACTTCAGACAGACATTCAACATTTCCCCGAAGCATTGCGAGGTCGTCAATAGAACTTCAAACGAGTTATTTCAGCAGTGAAAAATCAGGGAAGAGGAAAGAATCCGCCATTACGAAGATCTTCAGAAACAGGGGGAGTTGTCTAGGTGCACCCCGTCAGACTGACATCGTCTACATCTAACGGCGGACGCTTTCTTCTTCTCGCTCTCTTCACTTTGTTTAAATACCTCATTAATTTTCGTCCGAATAATGAAGTCGTTATCGCAATGCTACATTCCGGCGATGGAAAAACTGAGCCACTTGTCTCGACATTACAGCCAAATATGATCCGTCGTCTCTACGTCTATTCGACTTTTAATCGTAGCGATATGTTGTCGATGCCCATATTTAGTTCTAATTTAGTGAACAAAGCGACAATGTTGTTAATAGAAACGAACATTTCGATACTTTTGATCGACAAAATATTAGAATTTGAATCGATGTTGGATCATTTTTGAAAGGCCCTTCTTTTCTGGCTAGCGGGCTACACTTTGTAAAGAAATACAGACTTGGTACGCCCTTCCCGAGGAACGGGTGAGATAACACCCGTTTCAAAGTTTTTGCGGCTCGTTTTGAGGATTGTGTCGAAATGCATTGTAGAGTTTCGTGATCATTTTGATACAGCTCTCAAAATGTGTCCCAAATTTTATGAAACTGGTGTTATTTCTCCCTGTTTCTCAAGGACGGTCTCTCCAAAACAGCTATTCTCTACAGTGTGCTCTTCCATTATTACATTGTACCCGGACGTTCCGTGACGGTTTGCGCTCTAATGTTGGCTGGCGTGTCCACAGATGCAGACTCAGGGTTGCTGCATCGGCAGAGCAGGGAGTCCGTGGTCCAGGAACTGATGCTGGAGCTGGTCGCTCTCACTGAGAGCATCTCCCACCCCTGGCTGCTGCGGCTCCCTCGGCGCGCTCCGAGCCCCAGCCCGCTCGTCGCGGACCTCCTCGAGCGGCAGGACTTGCTGCTGCAGAGCCTGGCCGACCAGGTGGCCGTCGACGCCCTGCAGGCCGCCCGCCAGGCGGGCTGCATGGCGCTGCTCGTCGACAAGGAGATGACCGACGACCGCGAGCTCCTGTCCCTCTCCGCGCGGATCGTCCTGGTGGACGGCGAGCCCGTGGAGAGGATGCTGGTGATCCAGGAGCTGCACAAGGACTGGCACCCCCGCGAGCTCTTCGACTCCTTCGAGGACCTCTGCAGCAAGGCGGACTTGACCTGGAGGGACGTCCTGATCGGCGTCGCCTTGGGAGACACCGGAGTCCACGGCAAGGAGGTGCTGAAGCTCTTCCGGGAGATTTGCGCTAAAAACGTCCCGGAGTTGTGGACCAGCGCACTACGCCTGGACCGGAGGCTCGCCCTGGCCTGCTACAAGAGGAGTCCATGCTCCCGGTTCTTCAGCACCATCGACTCGCTGCGGGACTTGTTCGGCAAATCAGCGAGGACATCTCAGCTGCTGAAAGAGATTTGTCCGTCCTTGGCTGAGGACAGCTGGCTGTCATATGAAGACTCCGTCAGCTTCCTGCTAGGGCATGTGCAAGAAGTGAGGAAAGCGCTAAGGAAATTGACTAGCTTCGATCCGAGGAAAGGAAGACTTGTTAGTTCCATTTTCACTGATTTGGATGACGACACGTTTCTAACCTACCTAGTTATGTTCAGCCTTTTTTTCAAGGAGACAAAGAAGTTCTCAGGCCAGATATTGAACTCGAGTGACGTTAACTTGCGTGGTCTTCAAAATGCGCAAGCTACCCTTACTCATTTGATCAGTATGAGCTATAACATACGTCTTTCACTAAGACCTAGCCTTGAAAAACTTGACAGTAAACGCGATTGGCCATCGTTCAACCGAGAAGTATTAGATTTCTTGGGGTTTCTGAGCGAACGAAACGTTTTTGGACAATGTAAGACTGACCTCCGCTATCTTGTTAATGTCTGTAATCACGCCAGGGATCACTGGTCATCCGGCGAATCTTTGGTCAAGTTTTCTCAGGATTTACGCAGATTCAAGTCTGAACGTCTCAACTCCTCTGGCACGCTGTACAATCTGATCCGTGCATTGCCGAGGGCGCAGTTCAGAAAGTTGTATCCGGACATGTACGGGACCCTGGTGAGGGCGCTCACCCTGCCTCTGCTTCCCTGCTCTCGCCGTTCCCTGGACCAGCTCCGAGATGGTGTGTCCATGGCAACCAACTGCCCGGCTGACCGCATCGGTGCCTTCTTGGTGGTAGCGCTCAGACAGGGCGATGTTAATGTGCAGGCATCTGCTGCAGCCTTCGAGGCCAAACATGGGATGGTATGGTCAAACGGCAAAGTGTGACTTCTTTCTGTGAAGTAGGATAATTTTCGTACTTTCTTTTTTCTTTAACGCGTTTTTGTTCGGTGGTAGCGTTTAGAGAGATGTTAATGAGAAGGCAGCTTCTGCAGCCTTCGAGGCCAAACATGAGATGAAGTGGTCAAACAGTGAAATATGACTATCGCTGTGACTCAGGACAATTTTCTTATTTTATTTTATAACGTTTTTGTTTCGTGTAGTGCTCAGACAGCGATGTTAATGTGAAGGCAGCTGCTGAAGCCTTCGAGGCCAAGCATGAGATTGAAGTGTTCAGACGGCAAGCCATGACTATTCCTGTGATTCAGTATAATTTTCTTGTATTTCCATTTTTTTACCTTTTTGTATGTTTAGTTTATCATGACCTTATAAGGTACACGATTGCGTGTTTACGTTAAGTTAAATCAGAGAAAGATCTGGGATAACATTTTAAGTTTTGATAAGTTCCTTCGTTTGAATGTTGTAACGAGATTTTCTTCATCATTCCTGTGTGCCATATTGTGATGGTAGACTTCATTTTTGTATCAAAAAGAAATTGAGTGAAATAAAAATTCTATGGAATGTGGAAATTTCTCGCAACGTCTTCTATTTATGTCCAAAAAACGGCGTTTCCTGCAGAGAGAAAGATACTTATCGCACATTTTGCTTTTCAACGAACATTTCTATTAAATACATTCTGAAAACAATCACTTCTGGCCAACTTAAACGGCAAGAGGGTTACTTTAAAAGTGGATCGCTCTGGCGCTGCGTTTTGCCTATCCGCTGCATCACAGGCGCTAGGGTAGGCTCGCTGCACAACATTTGAGTGTGGCGGCTTGCCTACCCTTCCAACAACAGGCGCCGGCGGCCGTGCGGCCAGCTCAGAGACGGGAAACTGGTAAGCTCCAGAGCCCACTAGCGCTTTCTGTCTCTGTCGCATTCACTGAACTCTGACGGCGGGAGAAAGAGAAACAGATGCAAAGCCCACCAGAGCCCACCCCACCACTTTCCCGTCTCTAGGCCAGCTATGCGGCCGTCTGCGTATCCATGTGGGCGGGGTCACACAGGCCATGACCCCCCCCCCCCCCCCA
>CABIKL010000947.1:0-17888 GCA_902196195.1 Aptinothrips rufus | reverse complement strand
ACTACGGTACGGTGCCCTGGCCGTACTCGAGATAAGAAGACGGTTACGTCATACTTTTCGTCTAATGACAGATGGTTGCGTGTTTGCTTGCCTATCTCAGACCAGACAGACGATTTGAAGACCTCTCGGCGGAATTTCTGTTTTCCAACCAGACCTTTCCTTTCCATCCAATATGGGGTCCGTGACCGGTTTCAGACTAATTTTTTTTTTTTACCAACCCCACCCCTCGTGACCAGATTTTGGAGTGACCCCCTCTATCTTCGTTCATCACCGGAAATCTCATATCAACCCTAAAGAGCTTAACAGAGTTTAAGGAAGAATTTAACGCATGAGAGAGGAGCACTACACATAAAAGTACCAGGACAAGGCATTCTATAGACAGTATGCTTTGGATGGCACAAATATCCGCACAGTTTAATGCAGAAATATCACATGTAGTTTGAAAACCACGAATTGCTTTCTTGAATATTACTAATGAATTCCAAGTTTACGATTTGATGTGACCAGAATGTTGCTCAGGCTACACATTTCTTTCAATTACATGACGGAGACCAGATGAGAAATTGAGCGCAGAGTGGGATAGAAAGATATAAATTGATGGCTTGAAGAATATAGAGATCTGCGATCTAGAAGTTTCTACCTATGAACGTTAGGAACTAACATAAAGCTTTCTTATCAATTAAATAAATGCAAGTTTAAGTCAAATGCTGTGCCTCTTCTGATTAAAACGATTACGATCAAAGTTTCAAATCCCAAGCTGCTGAACACAGGAAAATTATGCATGACAAAAGGAGCCTCCAACTTACCTAACATAAGTGCATGGTTAATGACACCACCAAAGCAATAACCAACTAGGAAGATCATGGGCCAAGATCGATCCTTCATCACAAACATCATGATGAACTGGGTGAGAACATATCCTGTGACTTGCCACTTGAACCAGGGATCATATCCAAATAACTTCTTGATTTGAGGATACTTTTCTGCAAATTATAAAACAAAACATTCATTATGACAGCCGGAAAAAATAGTGTCATATTAATGGCTAACTAAATTAGTTATGCGCATTTCTTTCTAGCGAATCTCAAAAACTAGCCGGTGAGGAAATATTCACCAAGAATCACAGGAAGAGAGGTTAGGACGCACCAAGGATTATTTTACGACGGGAAGCATGCGGCTCTTCCGTATATGTCCACTCGAAATCTGTTCTGGAGACGTGGGCCCCCATCGTGAAAGGACGTTGCCAGCAGTTGTTGATGATCGAAAAACAGACCTACGGCACCGATGACAGAAGTTCAAACCACAGTCAGTCAGCCGCTCCGGCCTCTTCGGAAGTCACTCTCACTCACCGCTCACCTCACACCACACCCACACTACAGTCCTATACCTTTTGGAGAGAGCTGACGTGAGGCGGCAGCCATTTTAACCGGTACAGCAAAAAGGAGTAAACTCTTAGTGTAATGAAAATTTGCGAACTTACCAGGAAGTGACTATTTCCTTGTGAGCAAAAACTAAAAATAATCGAAAATAATCAAAGGAAAATCTATTATATCAATAAAGAAATAAGATTGATAGAAATACAAAGAGCAGATCTAGTTTATTTTAATCTATTGCCCAAGCAGGGAATTTTTCACCAATTTGTATATTTCATTTCAAGTGAGTTGAAAGACGTAGAGATACTAATTGATTCCAACTTTCATGGTAAGTGTTCTAATTCTAGCGCATACTATGAGTTTTGAAACATAAAGCAAAATAGCAATTGGCAGCCTTTCCTAGTTTGGTATTCAACTTGTGTGAGAAGGAAATTGGGGAGAGATGTAAAGAAACAAGAGTACATAATTTATAAATCAATATTATTACGAAACCTTAAGTTATTTGTCCATTACAAAATTGATTGGGAGTCTCAACATTGTAGAGAGAGATCTAATACAAAGAAATGAGATTGCATTTCCATTATGATAACCTAATATGAGAATAACTATGATTTTCATATTGACACAAGGTCATGAATAAGGTGAGATATACATGCACAACACATATAAAGAGTTTACACATCAGAAGAAAAAGAAATGCACATTAATTTTATGAGGTTCTTAGAGATAAGTACAGTTGAGAATGCTAAAAGCTTTCTCAGATCAAAATCTATGAAATGTGACAAAATTTTATATGCAAATTATGTCCTAATAGCAATACTTTTGACAAAGTAAGAGCATTTAAAAAGACAAAGCTTAGTAAGTCACCAAAAAGCATTGATTCCTGGTCAGTATCAGACAGTATACATAGCAAAAGATATCTGTTCCAATGTCACAAAAATTGAGAGCATTGCCATCAGGATATTTTACACTTCATTATGTATGTTACAGGGTGTAATGTACACTCTGAGACTTTTGAGTGGAACAATAATAAATACCTATAAATTGGTAATACACTGCATAAATTAGTAAGAAATGCATACCAGCGAAAATAAAGATTTGCCTATCCCTTAACAAAAAATTTAAAATCCCTATCTGGCAAGATGTTCAAAATCCTCCACCATGGACAAAAATCATTAGAGTTGATTTATATTTATACAATAAAATACTGTTGCAATAGGATATACATTGCTTATTTGACATTCCCTTTATACAAAATACAAGATAAATGTAACAATAATCTCACTCTCTTTCTCACATGCAGAGGCATAAGCACAAGTACCCTAAAGTATGTACATACTATGAACTATTTCAACAGAAATCAGTGTAGAAGAAAACACCTACATTCTATATAGTCAATCCCTTGTCGAGAAGATGGAGAAAGCTGCAACAGATAAAGTTATATAACATTACGCACTGAACAGAAAAGTTGGAGCCTCAGCAGAAAAACAAATAGATAAGTTAAACAAACCTCAGTCATCATCATCATCTTCATCACTGCTAACATATTTGCGAGAGCGTTTTCGACGTCCTTTCTCTGCCTTAGCAACACGACCTCCTCTCTTGCCCTTTGGGCGTGATTCTTGTTCAGATTCATCATCATCTGTGTATTGCACAAATTATTGTTAGTAAACACACAAATAAAATCAAATGCAAAACCAAATAAAAATAACACAAACCTTTGTCATTATCTGATTCTAGCCCTTGCCCTTGTTCCACTTGTTGGCGAGCATTGGTAAACACTGATTGGAGAACAATTGAGTCCTCATGGATCAAAGATTGTTCCTTGTTGTACAACTGAGCATTCTTACACAGTTGCATGAAGTCTTTTTCAAGATCATCCATGTCAACATACTGAAATGTAAAAGTACAAGGTTAATGATCAGAAGAAAAAATAAATTTTGCTGCAGAACATGACCTTTCTTGGTTAAACTCACTTTTGATTCATCAATACGAGCCAAAATTTTCTTGATGTCAACAGGTTTTTTTATGACCTCATAGTAATCAGGAAGAGCCTTCCTTGATGGAAGCTTCATAAATGGTTCACTAAGAACACGCCCTTCTTCACTGAAATGAAAAGAAGAAAAAATAGAGTCAAGGGATTTGCCAGCGTTGCGTTCGTAGAACCAGTTAAAAAATTGATGCCAAAAAGTAAACGATGGTATTCATCTTTGCATTCACAGCACTACTTGGAAAATTGATGCCACAAATTAGTGAGGACATACATAGCAACTGCTCCACTTTCAGATAGAAAAAATTAGTTCAAGAAAATTAAACTACCAAATAAGTAAAATAGTCACCTGTCAGAATGCTTCATTACTGTACTCATAATTTTTTGCATTTGGCGCTTGGTCTTTGAATCAAGAGATGCATTCTTCTCAGCTGCACCTCGCCGTTTCTTCAGAGGTTCCTCCTCCTCATCATCATCACCCTTCCTTCTCTTCTTGCGGGTCTTTTTGGGAGCTGGTCGCCTTTCTTCTTCCTCCTCTTCTTCATCTTCAAAGTCACCAAGGTCATCAATTGCCTACAAAATATAGGAAAAGACAAACAGATAAGAGCAGCTTATGGAACCAATGTTCGTGAACAAAATATAATTCACCCAAACTTTTCTTTCAAAATGAGTAGAAATTACCTTAAGCCATTCTCTCTCTGTGAGACTGTCTGTGTAATCTACTTCTTTCCTCTGTCGGGAACCTCGGCCAAGGTACTGCTCAGCCTCCTCATCTTCATATGCCAGTCGCTCCAGTTCCTCATCACCCTTCAGAAGCCACTCAGGCAACTCACTTTCATCCACCAGACGAGACTTCCGGCCAGACCCTCGAGTTGCCTCTTCTCGACGTCTTTCCAGATCCATTTTCTGGAAAATCTCAAACTCTCCTTCAGAGCGAGCTATCATCTGGTTTACAACTTCATCATCTGGAACCTCATTTTCTTCCTAAAAGACAGAAACAAAAAGCCATTAGTCCAAGCAAGAATCTTAAAAGATTCCAAAGCATGATAATTTATTTCAGAACAAGAACAGTACCTCATCCTGGTCGTCATCTTGATGCAGAATTGTCTGCAAGAATTGCTGTCTCTCAGAGCCTGTTGACTTCTGATCAAACATACCAGCTTGGATAACCTTTTCATCCATGTTCAGTTTGTATCTGGCGGCAGCTAAGATTCTCTCTTCAACAGAATTCACTGTCATGAGCCTCAACACACGCACCTCATTCTGTTGACCAATACGATGAGCTCGATCTTGAGCCTGCAAGTCTTGATGGGGATTCCAATCAGAGTCGAAGATGATGACTGTATCTGCAGCTTGCAAATTGAGACCTAAACCACCAGCTCTGGTACTCAAGAGGAACAGGAAGAATTCAGAATTGGGACTGTTAAATTTCTTGAGGAGTTCTCCACGGTCTTCGGCTTTCGTTGTACCATCAAGACGAAGGTAAACGAAATTACGCCAATTGAGATAATCTTCCATGATCGTCATGAGTTGGGTCATCTGACAGAAAAGAAGAACTCTGTGGTCTGTAGCCTTCAGTTTGGGTAGAATGCGGTCAAGCAGCTCAAATTTCCCTGACGTTCGATAGAGTTCTGGTCCAGAGACAATGCCACCACTAGTGCCCACATGTTCACTATATTTTTCTTCAATTTGTTGGAACATGAAAGGATGATTGCATAACTTTCGTAACTGAACAATGGTATTCATTAAGGCCTTCGCACCGCCTTTGCCCTGTTTGCCACGCTCAGCACCATCAGTGAGAAGCACTCCTTTACTCTGCATGTGTTTGTACAATACACGCTGAAGACCAGACATGTCACATTTCACTATGTATTCTACCTTATCAGGCAACTGGGACTCTACTTCCTTTTTCAAACGACGCAATAAGAAAGGTCTTAAAACTTTGTGGAGACGTCTAATAATAAGGATAGTTTCTTCTTCATTCAATTCTACTTTTTCACCAGTTGTTGCAAATGGTGCATTAAACCATTGCTCAAAGGTACTAACTGATTTGAAGATTGATGGAAGAAGGAAATTCAGCAAGGCCCAAAGTTCAGGCAACTTGTTTTGGAGAGGCGTCCCTGTGAGGAGCAACCGGTGTGGTGCTATATAGTGAGTATTCAAAACTTGCGTCAGCTTGCAGTGGTGATTCTTCATACGATGACCTTCATCTATAATCATGTACTTCCAATGAATTTTGGCTAGAATCGATTTGTCTTTGATCACATATTCATAAGTTGTCAGGAGCACATTGAATTTAGTAACTCTCATTTGAGTTTGCAAAGACCGTCGAAGTATAGGAGAGCCTTTGTAAGCAACAACGATCACTGAAGGTGCCCACTTTTCAAATTCCAAAACCCAATTAGACAATGTAGAAAGGGGAACTATAATTAGGAAAGGTCCATTGACTTTCTTCTTCTCCATCAAGTAAGTAATGAGAGCAATGGTTTGAATAGTTTTACCGAGCCCCATCTCATCAGCTAAAATTCCATTAAGATTGTTGTTGAAAAGTGATACAAGCCACTCCAGACCCTTAACTTGATATTCCTTAAGTTTTCCATTGATCAGAATATCAGCTTGCTCAGTTACATGCTCATGAATGGTGTGAGCAATACTATAGTAAGTATGTTCCTCACCCTTTTTACCGTACTCATCATCCTCCACTTTAGCTTTTAGAATAACACCCTTCTCATCAATTTTACCCTCCTTATCAGCTTCCTTTTCTCTCCTTTCATTTTCTTCTCCTTCTTCATCTTCATCATCGGTGAACTCTTCAACACATTCCCAGCCTGGGTGAGTCTCCAACCAAGCATCTACTTCACTAGCCATAGGTGCTTCATCTCCAGATATTTCTTTACCGGTAGCAACCTCCCTTACCGTCACTCTGAAGTCTTCCTCTTCCTCATCCTCGCCCTCCTGCCCATCTTGACCACCTTCTCCTTCTACCTTTTTCTTCCTCCTCCTCCTCCTCTTCTTCTGACTGGTCTGAAGCTTACGTTTCTGATCTAATTTGTGCTGCTTGACCATTTCAGTAAGGTTCCCAATGTATTCATCAGTTTGAGACAGCAAGAAAGCAAGACGTTTGTCTTTCTTCTGATCAATAAGTTTCCTGTAACCCTCTTCATCTTCAGCCATGAGACGGCGCATACGTTCTTTCTCAATTCGCTCTTGTTCTTTCTTCTGTTCGCGCTCAGCATTGGCATGGTAGTTCATTAGAGCTTTGTTTAGTCTCCCAATACGCGCCACATTATTTCGATGGAACTCTCGTAAGTCCTTGCCATGTTGCAGGACAGTGTCTAAGTATTCCTTGTGCTTCTGCCTGCGCTTCCTCTCTGCTTCAATCTTCAACTGCTTCTCAAGCTTCTCAGTAGCACGAGCTTCCCTTAATCCTTGGCGTTTAGTGCGCTTGTAAAGTTTGATGTTCTGCGCAGTTTCTAAAGTTGTCATTTGACGAGTAGTTGCAACAATATCACTTCTCAGCAGACGTTGGAGGTTGAGAACGCGAAGAGCACGCAATTCTATTTGGGCTTGTATTTTATCATCTTCAGAGAGATTTGGTGGAAGATTACTCAACACCTGAATCCTCATTTGGATTCGTTCAGCAACTTTCCTTTCACGTTCCTCTAATGTAGCCAATGGGTCAATACCACAAGGCTTCGGCATAGAAGTGGTGCGAGCATTCTTACCCATGATGCTTCCAGTGTTGCTCAGCACCTGTTGCTGAATCTGGTGTGCTCCTGGCGGAAGAGTGGCTTGCTGCATCTGAGGGTGTGAAGGCATTCCTGGACCAAGAGGTCCCTGGTGAGGACCCATAGCTCTGCTCTGCATGCTCATAGGTCCCATGGGGCCCATGGGGCCCATCTGTCCCATGCTTGGGTGCATGGGACCGCCAGGGTGACTCATGGCTCCAGGGTGTTGCATTGGGCCTCCGTGCTGTCCCATGGGCACCATAGATCCAGGGTGCCCGGGGTGGGGATGCTGGCCCATAGGACCGCCTGTGGAAGACAGGGTGACATTAACACGATGAAAGTAAACCAACAATAGACGATTTAGATCAACTACTAACCAGGGTGGGGTCCCATTGGTCCGTGCTGACCAGGATGTCCCATTGGGCCGCCTGGATGCTGACCCATCGCACCAGGATGAGGATACTGACCCATCGGGCCTCCGGGATGTGGTCCCATTGGACTACCTGGATGCATGGGCCCGTGGGGGCCCTGTGAAGAGGGAGGAGCGCCAGGTGGCTGCCCTTGTGGGGGAATCATAGCTCCCTGCAAAAGTAAAACGGAACATTGGCCAACGCCATTCACATCACCATGGTAATAATGCCATTATGAAGAAATCTGAAACAAAGTTCCGCACTCAGTGCTTTGTACTCACATTGATGTAGGACCTCACCTGGTGAGGGGGGCCTCCAGGTGGTGGAGTAGGGCCAGGGCGCTGCTGCATGCCCGGCGGCACCTGAGGGCCTGTGGGGGGCATCCCGTGGGGCCCTGGGGCCCCTGGGGCGGGAGCGCCTTGTGGACCAGGCCCACCAGGACCGTGCTGCGGGCCTTGTGGAGGGCCTGGCGGCACACCTGGTCCCGATGCAGGTGGAGTTGGGACGCTGCTCGGGGAGCCTGGATGACCAGGTGGAATACCTGGCTGTCCAGGTGGGCCCTGGCCAGGGGCTCCTTGCCCCTGGGGCCCTTGCATCCCAGGCGATCCTTGCCCTGGGAGACCTGGATGCCCGGGAGGTCCGGTGGCTGGGCCCCCGTGGATCCCTCCTGGAAGCATTGGTGGTGGGCCCGTTGGAGGGCCAGTCGGCGGGCCGGGAGGACCAGCAGGTGAGCCACTTGGTGGGCCTGAAGGGGGTCCCACGGTTGGTCCACCTGGGGGGCCGCCGGGCAGGCCGGACGGACCGGAGGGTGGCCCTGCGTGTGGGCCTGTTGGTGGACCAGTTGGTGGGCCTGTTGGCGGGCCGGATGGTGGCCCGGCAGGAGGTCCTGTAAATAGCACAGCGAGATTGCTCAAATTCGTTGGAATCGATTAGCATTTGGGCTAAAAGACGAAGGTGCCGATTTCTATGACGATACTCGTGATCCAGGTCTATTATCGATAACCGATCATCAAAATTCTGACGCCCATCACATTTCTGCCGTTTTTCGTCCATCGTATATTTGTAACTACTATATTTCTTTGCCAACAATGACAATAAGCCGCCATTAAATCGGGACGTCTCAGTTACATCGATTTAAAAGGAAAACAGTAATCAATTGTTTTCAATTACCGGATTAACCGCACACGCCTACCTGGAGGTGCGCCACTAGGTGCCCCGATTTGAACTCCAAGCGGAGGTCCAGGCAGCCCAGCAGGGTGGCCAGGAGGCAGCCCAGAGGGAGGGCCTCCCGGCATGCCCGCTGGTGGGCCGTGTGGTGGGCCGTGGGGCGGGCCATGGGGTGGCCCGTGAGGTGGCCCATGGGGTGGGCCATGGGGTGGCCCATGAGGTGGGCCGTGAGGTGGCCCATGAGGTGGCCCATGAGGTGGCCCATGAGGTGGCCCATGAGGTGGCCCATGAGGTGGCCCATGAGGTGGGCCGTGGGGTGGGCCCGAGGGCGGGCCCTGCGCTGGGCCAGGTGGTGGGGTGCCCGCCGGGCCGGGTGTGGGTGGGCCGGGCATGCCTTGTGGTCGCGGTGACGGCGCGCCGTGGGGCGGCAGGCTCGGGCCTGGTGTTGGTGGTCCTGATGGTGGCCCTGATGGTGCGGCTCCCGGGGTGCTCGGGGGTGGAGGATGCGAAGGAGTTGGAGATCCTGTTGAAACCAAATAAATATTGTCACACTCGTGCAGCAAAGCACAACACAGCCAAAGTCAACGATTTCTTAAAATCGAAATTAGTTAATTGATTGACTAAATAGTGAAGCAATGTACCGGACTAAATAACAACAACGCATTCAGGTACAAGACATATCAAAAGAGAGAGAGAGACAACCCAACCACAAGTGTTGGGCATTTGAGCCCAAACCAGTCTCAACATTCATGGTTAGAAGAGGAAAGAATTATGACCAATATCATGAACTGAAAATTGAGCAAGGAGATAACAAGGATGATAATAGAACTTAAAAATTTGGAAGAATAATAACACTCTTTAAGAATGTTATCTCCTATGACAGAAACATTGTGAAAATATGTATGGTTTTAATTTTGCGGAAGTGCACATATTGAGGGCACTTTAGTGCACGGCCCAAGTTCAATAACCATAATCAGATGAGATATGTTTAGTTAAGGAAAGAAAAATAGTTGATCAGGATTAAACCATCATTAGTAACAGTCAACGATCCTACAAAATATGCAAGAAATAAACTTGGATGATAATCTGATAGTGGCTGCTAAATAAAGCAACAGGAGTTCATGGCAAAACATCTTCAAAACCAACAAAGCTCAAAATAGTTAAAGTGTGCATTTCATACGAATTTTTTTTCTTTTGATCTTCCCTAATATCATCACAATCAGTGCCAATTAATTGATGATCCATAGAGAGAAATGACGGGTGGGAGTTTGTATTGAAATGCAGACCGGAGACTAATAGAACAATACTACTCGCATTTCATGCAAACAAGATGTGCTATCATATTTGCATATTAGAAGCCATAATAATACCATGCAATCCAACAGATTAAAAGACAGGATAAAATAAAGAAAGATTTTGAAATTTCCAATTTGTTAACTTGATAATTTCTAATTTAATTTAAAAAAAAAATATATGTGTGCATATAAACTATAACTTGACAGGAATGAACAGATAATTTTGAAGTAATTTTGGACAAATTTAAATTTGAAAACTGGTTGATCTCTCGTTGTGGGGACATAAATTAATCTAATGGAAAGCTGGGAAAATAGGAACATTCAAAACATTCTCAATGATTCCAGATGCATCAATAATTGCTCCAATGAAAGCTCCAGAAACTCTAGCTGACATAAAACCGCATATTTTGACTGCAATTCCATTCAACAATACATCATTCTATCATGAGTAAAATAAGCATTGTCTGCAATGTATCCAAATCACAGATTCAAATTTTTGATGTTATCACCTAGTATACCAAAATGTTGAAAACGAGAATGTAGATCCTTTAACGAAAAAAAGGAAGAAAGGAAAACAACCGAGGAAACCAAGGGAATTGTGAGCCCATCAGTGGATTTTGCGTTTCAAAAATGAATTTGAGCACATATGCAAGGTACACAATACATTTAAAAAATAAATGAAAAACAAAAAAGATGAACAAGTAACAAAAATATTTATAAAAAGCTGCCTCAAAAGAATATTAGTACTGTATGATATGAATTCTGCAGAGAGCACTAGAGCAACAGCTTGCTTTCAAAATCAAAATAAACTGTAAATTCTAAGACATGACATGCCAAGTGCTCCCGGCACGCTACCTCCTTCCACTGAGGGTCCCACTGGGGATGGTGCTCCGCGCAGCAGACCCGCAGGGACACAGGGCGGAGTGGGAGCTTGTGGAGGAGCTGGAGTAGGGCCCTGTGGGCAGCCCGGGGCCGGGCCTTCCGGAGAGCTCTGGGCAGGACCTTGGGCGGAGCTCGGAGGAGAGCTTTGAGGGGAACCTTGAGAAGGAACTTCAGGAGACACTTGAGTAGGTGCTTCGGCAGAGGAGTGAGTACGTCCTCGAAGGGAGGGATGGACATGAGACGACTCTGAGAACGCCACGGAGGAGCTCTCGGACAGGGTTTGAGGAGAAGTTATAGACGTGGCTCGAGGTGATGTAGATGACTGCGGCGAGGCTGGAGGAGGTGACGACTGAGGAGCAGCCTGAGGAGGGGACTGGGAGGCCACGCGAGAGGACGCTGCTTGAGGAGAGGTCTGTCGGGGAGAAGTCTGACGCGGAGCCTGCGAGGGAATATGAGGAGACACCTGGGAGGGAAGCTCGAAGGCGCTCTGATGCGGCCCTTGGGAAGATCCCTGGGACAAAACGGGATGGTGCGGTCCATGAAGGGGCCCATGAGGTCCATGAAGCCCGTGCAGCGAACCGTGCAAAGGACCATGAATGGACCCGTGTGGAGGTCCGTGCAGCGATCCATGGGGCCCGTGAAGAGGCCCATGAGGTCCGTGCAGCGGGCCGTGAGGTCCATGCAAGGGTCCATGAGGAGGTCCATGAGCGGGCCCATGAGGGGGCCCGTGCAGCGAGCCGTGGAGCGGGTGGCCGTGGTGCGGCGGGCCGTGGTGGAGGGCGCCGTGGTGGAGCGCGCCGTAGAAGGCGCTGTGGGTCGTGTGGGGCGTGCAGGGCCCGGGGGAGGGCCCGGGGGAGGGACCGCGCTGAGGGCCTGGAGACGGCCCTGGCCCTGGTGACGGGCCGGGAGAGCGGCTCTGGTGCTGTCCTTGATGAGAGGACGCCGTCGGCGACATCGGCGGGGGAGCTTGAGCTGCCTGCGGGGAGACCTGGGAGGACCCCTGCGACGGCCCCTGCTGCGGACCTGGCGAAGACCCTCGAGACGGCTCCGGGGAGGGACCCTGGGACGGCCCCGGCGACGGGCCCTGAGGCTGCCCTTGTTGAGGTCCGGGCGAAGGGCCCTGGGAGGACCCGGAGTGAGGCCCTTGGTGGAGTCCTGAAGGTTGGCTTTGTGGCGGCATTTGTGAGTGCATTGGAGAGTGGCCTTGTGCGGGGCACTGATGTACGCCGTGTGAATACACGTGAGCGAGGCCATGGGACAGACCATGAGCCAGAGCATGAGGCAGACTATGAGAGGGACCATGAGGCAGACCATGAGGCAGACCATGAGATGGGCCATGAGGGAGACCATGAGAGTGGCTGTGAGGTAAACCATGAGAATGGCCATGACCCATACTTTGCATGTGAGTGAAACCTTGAGAGGGACCTCCGGTCATACCTGGTGCTCCTGGTGTACTTGGAGTGGATGGGGGCTGGCTCGTCGTGGGAGGAAGTGATCCAGGTCCTGAAAAACATTCCAAAATAGTACGCTTAGTTCAGGGACGCAAGAGCTGCAAGAATAGAGATATACAAAATTCAACTCTCAAGAAAACATATTAGTGTTGCTAAACAAAAAAAAAAGCAATTTGTTTTTTAAAAAAATTACAGAAGAGGTAAATTTTTAATGTAAAAGTTAGGACTATTGAGTTCCTACTCAGTAACTCACTGGCAGACTTGAAAAACTATGAACTTTCTATGCAAAAGAAGAGTGAGCACAGTAAGATAAGTTATAGCTCATGTAAATCACCACAATCACTATTATTCCAATAGCATATACTCACCAGAGGGACCTGGCGGAGGCTGCGGAGTGGGTGGCCCTTGGTGTGGTGAAGGGCCGGAAGGTTGAGGGCCTTGCTGAGGAGGGCCTGGCATGGGGCCTGGGGGTCCAGGATGGCCCTGGGGACCTGGTGGACCGCTAGAGGGTGGCGGGCCAGGAGAGGCACCTGGACCACTGGGAGGAGTCGGACTCTGCGTGGAGGGAGGAGGCCCATCAAGAGGCTTGCCTCCCGTAGCCAGTCGAGCGTGAGGTGGCAGCTGCAGGTTCCTCACCACGCCACGAAACTGCATGATTTGGAAGCGCAGCATGTTCAACTGCGTTTGGGCGAACTGGTATTTCTGCTGCATCTCTCCTTGCTGTGATGCGCCAAAGCCCTGAAAAACATATAAACATAATACATTAATGCGCATGATTTTTGTTATTTCTCTCAAAACAGATTATGCATTTTCACCACAAAAAGAAACAAAGAAAAAGTAAATAAATAACCAAGAATCAACATCAGCATCTACAGTACAGAATATGGCAGTCATTTCTAGTTCATCATAATGCATAAGTTGATTATATTTATAAATTTAAAAATTTACAAGCAAAATATACAACTATGGTGATAAAACTATACAATAGTCTTAATAATACTGAGCAGAAAAATGTCCTGAAAATTTTTTTCTGAAAATTCACTAACAAAACAATTACACATGCAAAGAATAACCAAGAACAAATTCTGCAAATAAACAATGCTAATCAAGGTACCTGGTAAAATTTTACATATTTAATTCAAGTTGGTCAGCGCAAAAGCCAACAAGGGTAGACAAATGGGTGTAACATGAGAATTCCATTCACCAACAGCGAAAGCATGCTCCTCTTTAATTATACGAAATGACACAGCAAATTCCTACGGATGATAATCTATCACTCTGCTGGCTACCTTTATCGACAAGACACACGAGTTACTACAACAAGGTTTGTATTAGAAATACGGACCTGCATGGGCGGCCGCCCGCGCATCATCATCTGCGAATAGCGAGGGTCTTCCGACATACCCTTGTCTTCCATTGAGTCCACACTTCGCTGCAGAGCAGTCAGATTTTCTTGACCACAACCCTGCCAACACCAATTAGCTCTTCACCTTCTTTTCTAACCAGTCTACTTTATGTTAACCGAACTACACAGGAAAATTAAATCCCCGTCTTTCAGAAGATAACAAAGACGTTAACTTGATTATCACAAAAATGAGAACTATCACCTTAACCAACCAGATTGCTGAAACATTACCTCCCACATATACTGATCAGAAAAATAGGACATATTGAAGCTCATTTTCTCCAGCATCTAAGAGATCCGCCTGATTTTTGTAGGTGTAGTTTCCGACCTGACAAGGGGACGTTATTTGGTTTCATGCCATTGCCGATCTGGCAAGTGCCGACGCGATGCAGTGCAGCAGACAGGACGGCAACCTAACCTCATTTTCACACGACAACAAACAACGTTATCAGGTGCGACAGCCTGCTAGCAAGCAGTGAAAGAGGTGCGGAACTTGAAGAGCGTCGCGTCGCGTTACCCTCTGTCCCGTCAAAACGTCTAATTAAATCATGACTATCGATCGGATTGCCCTGTCCTGTCCACCTGGCAGCTCGGCGCAGTGGAACAGTGTACTCTAGTGCGGTGCAGTCTAGCGCCAGGGGGAATTAGAGCGGCCTTGGCATGCTCTTATCACGGCCTGGGCAGCGCCCGGCAGGGCCTGGCAGGGCCCGCTACACGCTCGCTGGCAGGGCGTCGAGCGCCCGCGGCAGGACGCCGATTCAATCACAGCTGACTAAAATGAGACAGGGTAAAAAGAAAACAAGAGAAATGCCGTATTAGAGGGAAGTACAGACGGGTATTCAAGATTCAGTCACACTCTTGTCTATGTAAAGAAATCATCGCATTCTTTAAGATTGTGTCATTTTTACAGATATGAGAAACTTTTAATTTAGAATCGTTTAAAACCTTGTAGTTAATTTTAAAAAATCTGGAGTCTTAAGTTTTGGGTTGTTGTTCTGTATTTCAATATTTTTTTGATAAGAATTTTCAGAATTTTTTGAATTTAGTATTGGAAATCTTCTGGTCATTCCAATATGGCCCATTGCTATTCTCAGCAAGCTCGAAGAACTTAGAGCTCGAATCAGGAGTAATATTTCGAAGCTAGAAGGAGAATTCCGGCATTGAAAACTAAACTTCGAGAGACGGTGAGGTATGAGCCCTCACGAGGGGAAGGGAAGTCCACGCTCGCAAGAGCCAAGCAAATCGACTCTGTCTATAGCGCAAATAGTTGTGGGAATGCGAAGAGGTGCATTGCAATAACGGCATCATGCGGCACTTCTCGCAGCAAGAGACGAATCTCCGCCGTGTTTCCTAACAGAGTGCAGTCAGACCACCTGACAACACCTGAGGTGAGATGCAAGCACGGTGGCGCAGTACAAAATCGCCCTTTATCTCTCATCCCTCACAAGTCCAACGAGCCGAGCCGAGCCGAGCCGAGCCGAGCCGAGCCAGTGCGGAGCCGAGCGCACCGAAACCCAACCTGCCCAGTGTGGTTCTTGTATGCAGGGGTGGGGGGTGGGGGTGCGGCGGGGGTGAGCCGGTAGAAGCGGGGATGGGGAGGGGGGGGGGGCAGCATCACGCCTGGAGCGCGTGACCCATGCGTGATCATTCGCCGGTATAGTTCGTCCGCTAACACCTGTTACGCTAATATGCGTACAATGTAATAGGCTGGCAGCGGACGCTATCGCAAGCCCTGCTGTCACGTGAGGAAAGCAGGGAGGAAAGCTCTTGCGAAGATCTCCCCACCCCCGCAACCCCCCCCCCCCCCCCCCAAAAAAAATAATCTCCGATGCAAGCAAATGACCCCAACTTTGCTCAGATGGAGAAAGAGGCAGAAAGAGAGAGAGAGAGAGGGGGGGCGGGGGAGTGGCAGGCGGAAAACTTCCAGAGGAGGCTGCTACGGCTGACCGCACAGGGGTTGGGGATGGATGAAAACATTAGCTCCGCAAACAGACTTGCACTCACCGCACTCACTGAGCGCGTGGTGGGTGGGGTGCGACGACCATTTCAACTCGGGCCCTAGACACGCACAGGTTCCGCAACCACATGACAACACGCTGAAGATGACTACAGATCACCTGCATGAGCTAGTTCCCATGCCATGCCTGGTGCTTCCCTTCGCATTTCAAACCAGCAAATATTCACCGCCAAACGCACCGGACACCGAACAAATTTTGATCGCAATTTCGATTTTGTTTCATAGAGCTGTGTGTGGACGAATAACGTTTAAGCGAATGGAAAAATAATAAAAATCGGCCATTTCTCTTATGTTTCCACAGCTTATCGTACCCACGCGAAGGAAAGTGGGAACGGGCAGCGGCAGCGGGACATTTCCTGGACATTCCCGCGCAGTGCGCCGCCTTGGCGTGGCTCTGCGGCTGGAAAATATTCCGCAGCGGACCCAAAACCCGGCCGCCCGGCGATAGGCACTCCAGAGGTACGCGGCGAGGCAACGTGGTCGTGGAAAACTTTGGCAGAGTGGAATGGGTCAACGTGCCGTCGGAGGGCTGGGGGTGGGGCGGGGGAGGAGGCTAAGGGCGCGCTTGACGACCTACCCTAAGCCACTACCTGCGGGCGGGGCGGGGCGGGGCGGGAACTTTCCGCTGCCCCATGCGCTCGCCGCGTGCAGTGCGGGTGGGGTGGGGTGGGGTGGGGAGGGGTGGGGCAGGGTGGCGACACAAAAGCCGCCCCCGGTTGGTACCGTGCATTCGAACGAGGGAAGCTCCCTAGTAAAGCAAGGCCCTTCTAAACTAGCACGGTACACCAAGCAACAGGCAAGGCAGCGAGAGCCAGGACAGGGGAAGGGCTTTGGAGTGGAGGGTTGTGGTTTCGCAGTACAGGACGAGAGGGTTGGAAATTCTTTCCTTAGCACGTCAATGACACGAGATCACCGCACCGCTCCAGCAGAGAAGACAGTTCTCCACAGCAGTGGTCGCGTACACTGCAAAGTCAAACGTGTGACATGTGACAGTCATGCATTCACCTAGCGTTCGACAAAATGTTATGAATACTTAGTGTGTGACATCCATGTCACACGTAACAATAACCTGCGGCTCCAAACGTGTATGACATCAATGTCACTCTCTAGGAGGTGCATGACATGTGCGTCACAGCGTCTAGGAAATGGATGACAAATGTGTCACACACTAGGAAATTCATGACATGTGGTCCTTGTTCTTGCGAAATGCAATACCAAATTGACGAAAAAAAATGCAACTATGGAAAATTGAAATTGACAAGTAATCGCATCGAGAAACACGGCAGGGAAAATGAAATCGCCATTCCATCACAACATCAAACCCATGGCACTCCATCGCGGTCCATGTCCGTCTAGAAGCAGCGGCTGTTGTTACATCAGGGCTGCCACACATGATAACAGAACTAACATCACCGGTGACCACGGCACGGCGCGCCGCGGGCTGTTTGACATACATGTCGCTCAAAACAAATCCACGCCGCGAACTGACCCCTTCCCCTTACTGTGTCCGACGGATTTACTCAATAACACACTGACACCGGCGATCACTTGGCTCACAGAGTCGCGATTCAACATCAAACGGAGAGGACAAAGAGACAAACATGATGCACCTCGGAAACAAACGCTGCCAATCGTCATCGTGAACAAGATACTTCACGATCAAATTGTCAAAAAGGTGGAACATAAATACTAAGTTACTAACGTGATGAGCCTTTCTTGGAACTGAACGGGTCAAAGTGAAGGCCGCAAAAAGGGGGAGGGGGTCGGGGTCGATGGGACGAATGTCAAAGTACATTGAATTTAGTCCAGATCCTTACCCATCTGTAGTAATAGCCGCCGCAGCAGCCGGGGTAATTTGGGTATTGCATCTTTAACAGATGTTCACCCAGTCCAGCTCCAAATCCACGACACTGAACACAAACTTGGTGACCAGTTTTCCCCCTCCCTCCCCTCCTTCCCCATGTATCAACAAGACGCCAAGTTCCACTTTAAATCCAAATTTTGGAATTAAAAAAAATAATTATCTCAACTACACACAAAACGAATGCCAGTATCACAGATGAAAAGAGAAGACTGCCGAGCCGGCCGGTACGCGCGGGGCGCACACCATGCGCATCCCCTAGGGACCCCCCCCCCCCCCCCCCCCCCCCCCCCCCCCCCCCCCCCCCCC
>CABIKL010000946.1:0-17901 GCA_902196195.1 Aptinothrips rufus | reverse complement strand
CCCCCCCCCCCCCCCCCCCCCCCCCCACCTCCCCCTCTTCCACCTTATTGTCAGAGGGGCAGGTTCCAGCAACAACGGTCTCGTAGTGATCATCGGAGCATTGACCTACGTAGCCATCGTACTTGAAACTCTACGCACGATGTAGCTGTGTGCTATGAAGGCTATGAGGAAACCCAATTGCTTCCCTGACTATGAGAAATGCAAAACCTGAAGTCATTAGACATTTTGTGATTCGTTTTGAACTACATTGTAAATTTTCGATGGGTTTTTTTCTTCTTATTTCGAGTTTTTGCCGGTTTTGTGACTACGTCACTTTGCGACTTTTGGACTTGTGACTTAGTGGACTAAAGGCTTAAGATTGCCTCGTGATGGTGGTTACTCGACACTTCAAAATTGGGATATTCCGTATCTGACATGGAGTACTGCTCGGAATACCCTATAGACAAATTCTAGGCCTTAACGGGGGATAGAATATTCCGCTAATTATTTACGACGGAATCTTGAAAAGTTGAAAGATTTGTTTTGATGTGACGAAGGTAAAATATTAAAATGTGTCGGATTCATTTGGGACTCTTTTAGTTCTCGGTAGATAAAGATATAGAATACATGCTCTGAAATCGCTATTAGCTATGTTGAATAGCTGTACTGTGCTGGCCGGTTGTACTGTTTTCAGCCCCAAGCGTTGGCTGCGCACCCACTCTCACCTGTAATTGCCTTGTCCCGCGCTGTGACTTGTTGGTTCGCCCGACCTGTCAAATGGCATTCATAATGTAGTGCCGTACCGAACTACTACTGCTGCACCGCTCTGCGATGCACTCTGATATAGGCGGTTCAGAGACTGGTTGCTCTGGGGTCTAGTTGAACTATATATTATTGTTGCTATTGGAGCTCGAATTGGAGTCTGGCTGAGCTATACTGTTATTGCTATTGGAGTCTTGTTGAACTATACAATTAATACGATGTCTCTTTATTGTGGCCTACAACTTATGAGGCAACAGTTGACAGTGGAGAAATGGAACCGTGTTGGAGATAATATTTCTTGATTGCAGGTCCATCCAAGTGTTCGGACAAACGGGCCGACGCCATTCGGACATTTTAGCGGAGCAAAGACAAGAAGCGGGATCATTTTATGGAGGGAGCTTGCGGTATCCCAATGCAGCAGTCTTCTGGATTCAGTGTGATAAGGTAAGCTATCCTGTCGAACTGTGTCGGAGGAGCATTTTGCATAATGGGACTACTAGGTCAAAAGTATTGTTAGTAGTTCGTTTGCAAAGTAAAAGTTCTATGAGATACAACAGAAATATCCGATCTCATGAACTAAAGTTGAGACGCGTTATTCAATGTCCTTCTTTGAAAAGTAAAAGCAAGGCGTAAGTTTTCTATTTTAAAAAGGAAAACAGTCTACTTCTCTGCGAGATATACTTGGTTTCTCCACGAAGACCATCCCATGCCATGACCCTATTTAAATTATTCAGGCTTTAAATAGGCCTGACTTTGATCTCTCGTGTTTTATTGTGGCAGGCTTTTGTTGCGCCCTCTCGAACTGCTAGAACTAGCAGCATGTTTTGTGAACGACGCAACATTTGCTCAGTGAGGTGTGCATTCCAATTACCGCGTCTGCGCTGCGATGCACAGTGCACAGTATGGACAGCTGCTACACATTTACATTCAGGGCAAGTCGGAGTGGTACCATAAACTTGACTTCCTCTGCCACGTAATATTAGTGACATCAGAGAACTGTAATCACCCTGTGCTCCACAAACATCGTTTTTCATCTTTTTTGTGCATTACTTGAGATTGCTTTACTCTATTACTTTGGTCAGACAAAGATTTGCTTTTACATAACTAAATTTATCTCTTAGTTGGATGTTGGATCCTTCTGGAATCTTTTCATTGTATGGCAGTCCAGATTAGAGATGTAATTTTTCTGTTTGCAAGTCTTACTCCCATTAATTGAAATGTCTGCTCTCGGCGAGACGATGAAATCATGAGGATCAAGTGTCCATTTGGCACTGAATCTCTCCTTGCCCTTCGGAAGTCCACGCACGAGTAGTCGAGGCGCGTGCCAAAACGACACGCGCTCTCACCGCCCTAGCCCATCATAAAGAACGCGCCTTCTTATTGGTCACGATGTCTGTGTGTCAGAGCGTCCCAAGAAGCGTGTGTGCACATCAATATTGCGTTCCATCGACGTGTAGCTTACTTGGATTCAATACTAGCTTCATGAGTTCATGAAACAGTGCATCTCTATAGTGTCAGTAGATATCTAGGTAGCTTTTATCTCAAGACGACATAAAAGAGGTGGCGAGAGGAAATGCTTTCTATGCTTTAGCCTACGGAAACGATGCATCTTTCCTGGTGGGACGGAGCACCCTGCATTTGGTGTGTAGGCTTACCAGTGACAAAAGAACTGATTCTGTTCTAGCAGTGCGTGAAGAAGATCGTGTTGCGCAACGTCGATGGAGAGTAGTCCAACATGGCTGCCGTTTCTGTTTTGTTATTTCATTTTTTGTGGCTGCTGCTTGCAGTGTTGCCATCATTAGAAGACTGTTTGTTTGCTACGTTGTTGCCACGTTCGCAAGTGGACGGTCCAGCGCCGACACTCGATTCACCTATCGATGAAACCATTATTCACTGGCTAACCGAGAGTGCTTGGCAGAGAGGTATTAAGGCATCAGTGTGATAGGATATCACAATTTGTGCTGTGCAATCGTCCCAGTTCACTCATGAACTTCGTTTGTCCACTGGCCGGTCAATGAACGAAACGGGATCCTTCGATCGTTATCTGAACCTGTGATCAGTGACGATGGTGACTCGGACTTCCTGCGTCTCCTTTGAGTGCGTTAATATAGTTTAGGCTGGTGCTTAGTTAGTACAAAGCTTCTCTCTGCTCATCTTGCCAGCGAAGTTTTCGATTGCTAGTTCGATGTTTTCCGCTGCCGTATTAAAAGCAGGAAACGAAAGGCTTAAGGCGTTTACAATGTGGATGATGAGATTGAAGATGGCGAGTATACACGTATGGAGCTTTCTTTCTTGACTGTACATGAAACTTTTCCATCTGTTCTCCTTCGAATGTGAATGTTAAAGAGAGCCTGAGTCGTGATACACCCTCCTGGGCGTTCCTGAGCAGTGATTTAGCCCTGGCCACGCGGTGCGTTGCTCTGCCGTATCGATAAGGCATCGGCTTCGCTCCAGTCACCTTGCTTCATTCACTCCTTGATTATCCTTGACGTGCCGATCTACAGCCTGAGGCTGCTGAGGCATTGAACAAGCTCCCCGCATCGACCACACACATAGGCTTGCCCTGCCTAAGGGGGCGTAAGTTATGTGCGTGGCGCGGTCAGTTCGTCATCGCACCTCTCGTTTAAATTTTGGAACATTTTTTGAAAAGAAGCTCTGTCAAAATCATGTATTGAAAGACTGCTTTTGACAGAGTCCAAATTGAGGTCTTTAATAACTGTATTTAGTTAAATGATTATCTTGAGTAAGATTCTAGGAATTAATGACTCTGTGTCTGTTTCCAGCTTCAGATGAATTTCATTTTAGCAGTGAATATTTTATGGTGTTTTTAGTCGATACTTGATGCTGAGTACCTTCTTCACCTGTAGTGCTCTTTTGAACTTTTTCTTTATGTTTATTGTATTAAAAAAGGCAGGACCCAAATGCGGTTAAAGTTGGCAGCGCTGACCTGACCCCTACCAATCCCAATCCACATGCAAGGCTAAAAAATTTACGCGAATGAAAGCTGTCTGCCGGCTTCCACTCTCTCTAGTGGAGATCCCGACTCATATCCTTGGTAGCATCAATTTATTCTACTCCGCGTTATTTCAGAATGTAGGTCACTCATTCCACTCAGCCCGAGGAGTAAGAGGAGTAAAATTTTATTTCTTTTGTCCTCTTCTGCGACTGTCTCTTGTTTTCATTTCCTCGCGTCGCGTCGTCAGTATCGTCACTCGACGTGAGAGCACATGTCTAATTTTGTGCTTTTAGCCATCGAGCGGACAATCAGTTGAATTGCTATGCTTGGGGATACCAGAACTGTGAAAATTTCATTGACAAACCTTGCCTACCACTCAACAAGCATCGCATCCTTGCCGAGATGTTGGGTAACAATCCGGGTTTGTCTACGACATTTTCAAAACTTTTCGTAAGTTTAAAAACATTAAAAGTGCTTCTCTGCGAGGCTAAGATTTTTTCCAATGAGTGCTCATAAATCGCACTTCGTCCGGCCAGCGGAAGCGATTGGGTCCGTGTGCCCGGCTATCGAAGTGATTCATGCATATGGGCACTGCCCGTACAGGAAACAATTGAACATCGCCAAGTGCTTGGTAGGTTTGGACCGGCCTGGGGCCGGTCTGCCGTTCAGCGCCGCCCACCCCGCCCGTTGGGTGCTTGCCCTATTTGACGAGACAGCCAGTTGGACTGGTGCCTGGTGGGGCGGTCTGCGACTCACCTCTTTTCCCCTCCTTGAGCCCTCCTCCCCACCTCACCCCCTTCCGTCAACCTCTCTGTCTTTGTCTCTCCTCGACTCTCCGAATCGCTATCAGTTCCTTTACGTCTACGGCCGTCTACCTCTCCTCCCGTGTGTGGCTTACAGATTTGCGACATTTTCGTGGTGGCTGCGTCGGAAGGGGGCGCTGGGGGGAAGGGAAAGAGGAAGGGAGGTACGGGCGCGATCCCAGAATGTGACAGAAGAAGGCGGCTTCCGCATTACACACGCGATTTACGTGGGCAACTATTAGAGCGGGCGCTCCTGACTGACGGTTTCCACGCGGAACAATGCACTTGACCTCCCCGTTTGCCCCATTTTCAAATTATTATCTCTCTTTACTATTTAGTTGTGAAGCATGCCTTTTTTATTTCACTAACTTTTCGTCATTTGTGCGGCAGATTTTATGACGAATTATTTTTGATACATCGTTTAGGATGCTTTCTTCTTACACCTAATCATTCGTCGTCAAGCTTTTTTCGTGTACCAAAATCGTAAACGGAGACTTTGTTCAAAGTGAAGAAAACACATTTTGCGGTGCCTGATCCGCGCTTAGCACAACGGCATATTGTCTGCATGCCACCCTCATCTCAACAGCCAGAGGCTGGGCTTCTAATTTGAATTTCCTTGCCTCAGATCATAATTTAGACTGTTCCTTTCAGCAATTTCCTCATGCCTCGAATGTCCTGCAATAATCTGGAGTTTTTGATTACGTGCTTGTTACATTTAATAGCTCTTTACTTGAAGAGCTAAAACTCTAAGAGCAGATGTGTAAGAATAAAAAGGTGCGTCTTCGTTTGTTTATATTTTGTGGGAATTGAATATTTAAAGCAGTTGCAGTCTTGCTTGCTGGCTTGTCTAGACGTTTATTGACGGACGGGGAGGGGCGAGACGGTTGGAAGAGAGCAGGGCGAGAGGAGGGGCGTGTGTGAGAGTGAGGAGGAGAGGAGAGAAATGGCAGCGAGCGAAAGTAGCTTTTACTTTTGACATTGGCTGTACGTACACTCAGCCCGGCGACGCCTTTCCGTCAGGTCGGCACTCTGAGTCACACCGCCGCCTCTGCTGCGAATGTTTCACTTCCGAACAAACGGCCTCGAAAATATCCTTGCGTACGCGGCGGGTTTAAGTGCTTTCCGTTCGGTGGCATTGACATAGAGCCCTCCTGGCTGAGAGAAGGGAAGGATGGGGCGTGGCGCGGCGTGGCGCAGCGTGGTGCGGTGGGGCGGGTGGGGCGCCGGCGCCCAGTGATGACCGCACCGCGGTTCCTGCAACACGTTACGGGTCATTGCGGGCTCTCCGACAGTGGCGGTAGGTAATAACGGCGCGGCCAGGGAAGAAATAACTCGCTGGCGCCGGCGCCGGCGCAGGGATTCGAACCCGTGACAACGATGACGTCACACTTGGACGGAGGTGCTCCTCTTCCTGCTCGTGATGACGGGTGCACCGCCTTCCTGAAACAAGTTACTTGGTGGTTGGCGCTCTCAAAATTATTGGGTGGAGGGAAATAACTTTCGTTTGCGCTGCAGTTCGTCATTCTTGGACTTCTGGAGAAAAGTGACACGAGTTCGAATTCCAGATGAAACATGCTGGATTATTTCCGCACCGCCGCGCTAGAATCTGCCCGTCTTTTCTGTTCCAACAAGATACTTTGTAGACGCGGGGAGGATGAAACATGTCCAAGCGATGATCGAGTGGATTCGGTTTCAGTCTGTGCGGCACTCTACTGCCATGGCTGCTGGTAGAGGTAGCACAATATCGATCGATATTAATTTCTGTCGAGTGCTCATCACATACCGCAGGAGTTGCGGGTAGTCAGCAGTCAGTAAAGTTGATGACATTTTAAACGGAAGTGGCTATTCAGACTAGAAACACTTTGCTGTTAATCCTCATTTGGAGATGGTGTTCGCATCGACATCCATTCGTGAGAATCTCGATGTTTAGATCCTTAGTTCCTGATATCAATCGTATGAACAAGGTACTGATTATCGTGTGTTCGCTTCTTCAGACCGACGGACGGACAAGCAACAGCTTTTTTTTTTTTCGCTCTACCGACCCACTGTGTTTGCTAACCACTCAAAAGCAACCAAGGTTCTTAATTTGCGAATATACTACATTTGCAACGGTTTTAAATTCACGAAAGATGCGTCGGAGAGGTTGTGTCAGACGCGTCCAGAAGAAATTCCCCAAAATATCTCCAACCCGACGCTCGCTTCGGTCGAGCCCGAGCACACACCGCACACCGCACCGCCTCAGGATGATAGATTGGGCTTCTGATTGCTCGCGGCTCGCGCAAAAATGCGTCTGCCGGTCCCGAAATAAACGAGACGGATTTTTAAGGTCGGCGAGCAAAAATAGAGGTCATGTTTTGGCTGGGTCCGGCTCGGCTCTGCCCTCCTGCCCGCCGGCCGGCTCGGCTAGAGCTAGACTCGGCTAGCTCGGCTCCGCTCGCCGGGGCTCACGTGGTGGAAGCGCGTGGCGCTCGGGGGCTGTGGGCGGCGGCGGCAGGGTAGACGCGCCCTGACAGGACTCGAGCGCGGGATGCACCCGCTTGCTGGCGTCCATTGGATAGTCTAGCCTAGGCGGGCAGGTAATCGGGAAGTCTTGAACTTAGGGAGTCTTGTTGTGACTGTCGCGCGAGGGAGAAGGAATTCTCATTTGATTCTATTACTTATTTTGGTTGGTCGTGGTGCTGAATTCTCTTCGAGGAGGCAAAGCTTAGTCTTCAGGATAAATTAAATACAGAGGCGAATAATTGCAATGTAGTTTTCTTTTTGTCCGGTGTTGTCAGTGCGGATCGTACGTAATACCCTCAAAATGTACGAAACGTAACCAAGGTCTCCATGACAAGTTTATTTTAAAATGGAGGCATTTCCACCTCCAGACTGCTTTGAAACCAGGAAAATAATAAACTACTAAAACTAGTTTTCTCGTATTCAGCATCCTCGAAAACCCCTAAAAAAAAGTTACTTGACATTTAGAGTGAACGCAATAATTGGATGCTGAGGACATAGATGGGGATCAACCTGCGTCTGCGGTCCTTAGGGGCTTGAGAGAAGTAGGCCTATTTTGCGCTGAGTCGTCCACCGCGTCTTAACGCGCTGTCTGAGTGCTCCCCAGGAATAGCGGCCCGCCACGCGGGGTCCTGTCGCGATGGCCGAGCCACCTAGCGACAGGGCTGGGCGGGGCGCGGCGGGGCGTGGCGGGGCGTGGCGGGGCGTGGATCCCAGACTCGGTCCTAGCTCCCGGTGGGGTCACTGGTATGGCGGGGCCGCCAGGGCGGGGGGGCAGGGCGCTGGGTTGTCTCCGCGTGCTGTGACGGCGCCCTGTGAGGCTCGCCCACCCCCCGCCTGTCTCTGCTGGGGGCACTAGGGTTGCCACTCTGCTCGGCCCCGCCCGCCGCGCCCCGCCGACGCGCGTGTCGCGTGGTTATATTAAGAGGAAGCTTCTTCTTCGCGACGGAAGTGAAGTGTGCCCACAGTCTGGCCCGCCTGGCCTGCAGGTCCCTGGCTGGCAGGCCTCCGTCCTATATTTGTCCGTGTTTGGTCGAGCAGGGAAGAGGAGCTGGGACCGCTGAATGGTCGTCCTGCCCGCGCTAATCATCGGGGTTCCGCGTCGATAGGCTGCGGAATAACCCCCCTTCATTTCGCGATGTTCTTGGGTGTTGCGCCTGTATGTGTCTACGCACTACCGGGTTATGTAATTTTATTTTTATAAAACTATGCACATCTACGTGCATACGCAAATTACGTAAAAAAACGTTTACGCAACTAACGTACGAAATTATTCGTAAATGCGTGCAAGTTGTCCATAATTACGTACAAATTCACGTATGCACGTAGATGTGCGTAAGTTATGTACAAAAAGTTCATAACCCATTTTCCCAATGTATGAAAACAGTACACATCGGTTAAATGGGGCAAGGGCCTCCTTTGACCTGGTTCCATTTTGGCCCCAGATCCCAGGAAGTAAATGATTCCTCTTCTGTACGTAGTCACCCTCTGCTAGGTAAAAGCATGCTCTGTTTTACCTTTAACGCTCGAATGCTCACATGGCGCGTGTCCAGACTGTGTTTCATGCCATCTCCCTCCCTTTACGGCCGTCCATTTATTACTAGCATTGACCCCCTTTCCCATCTCATTATTCGATTTTTATTTATAACATTATCCTTGTATAAATTTTTCACCGACACAGGTGGAAATTTTGGCGGATTCTCTCAAGTGCCATTCTCCACCTTGCAATTAGTTCATCTAAATTATGCACGGGCGCTTTCTCCTTCTCTACCTTGCGGGATGACCCTCCACAACTGTACTAACAACATCTGCATTTCCGGGCCCAATGTCTGCTTTAACTTGTGCCCGATTTTGTTTATGACCGCAATGGTTTCTCCCCATTTTACTCGCATATCCCTCTACAGACATAAACTCAGTAGAGGGGAAAAGTATGTAAGATAACAACATGATTTCAGATCGAGTTTCTTACCGGCGATCTGCCCACCTCTCCTGGGATGTATCAATGTCACCTTATGTCATGTGTAAGCGGGCCTAAGAAAGAGGTAGAGTTGGCCGGGCTTGAACTCCTAGATTAGATCGTTCACCCCCGTCCCGTCCCTAGAAGGGTTGACGACCGAGGTGGGCTTGCCAGGTGGGCAGGTGTTTACCTAGAGATTATTTTGAATCGTGTAGGTCTTGGGAACCACCGTCAGTAAATCTACCTGTTGCTTCCTTTGCTGTAGAAAGACTATATTGCTAAAACCGAAGGCATGATGGGAGAGAGATAAAAGAGTTGTTATCACGTGATCCTATGAGTTCTGTGATTAGTGAATCGAATCTTGTCTCCCAAGGCCATACTACTACACGCGTGGTATTCAATGACAAGTTAGATAGAAGTGGCTGTAATCACGTACATATAACGTCTAAATTGTTTCTAGTTTTTCACTTACATTTGTCTTGAAATGTCCTTCTTCTGCACTCAGCTTTTGCCCATTCGCTTTAATTTTCGTTGACTTTCATTAGTTACTATCAATTTATTGTAAAAACTCCTTGTTACTTTACTTAACTTGTGTGATTCGAGGCCAGTGAGGTGATCTCCACCACGTGGTGCAGGCAGATCTCTCCCCGCCAGTCTCTCTGGCCTGGAGTTGGTAAGCGGGTGAACAGAGTGTGTGGGTGGTGTGTGTGCCCTGTCGGGCCACTTAGTGCTCCTGCTAGAACCAGGTGAGTGGCCCCTGGGCTGGGCCGGGCTGGGCTGTGCTGGGCTGGGCTGGGCTGGGCTGGGCTGGGCTGGGCTGGGCTGGTTGGCTGACCATGGCATTTGGCACTGTGTATGAAGCACGTGGGGCTGAGCTAGCCCGGCCCGGCCAGGTTGCTGCTCCTCCCGCCTTTGACGTTCAGACGTCAGGCAGCATGAGGAGACTGAACTGAACCAGCGGCCCTCGCCCTCATGTATTATTCTCCCGTGCAGATTCATTGTATTCATCTATATTCATTGTGTTTTGAAAAGATATTTACCTCCAGTTTCGCTTAGTTAGTTGTCTCAAACTGTAACTGTGTTAAAGCTGTGCCATTTTTTTTTTATTTTTTTTTCAAAAATGTGCTAAACATGTCGTGCATACGCAATTTATTCTGTTTAATTCATCGTACGCCATAGGTAACGGTGAGAAATTCCTCGGGCTTTAGTCAGTTCTTACATCAGACGTTGGAACAAACCATACAACTCAGATTTTCGTAAAAAGAAACTAAATTTTATGAGTTCGTTCTTTTCTTAACTAAGAAGTCTATTTTGCTTTAAAGAGAGTTATATCTAGCGAAATTATTGCTGTGAATTAAGTTTTCAGCTCCAGATCCTGCTGATTGTCGGTTCTACCCATATTGTATCTAAGTCGCGATTTACGTACTCAGCCTACTGTAGACCTTTTTAAAGATGCATTGTTTTAAAACCATTGTTACTAAATTTCGTTGTACTATAAATTCGTTGTATATACTTAGGAATTTCTAAGAACAGCTCTGTTTTCTTTTCTTTTATAAATGAAATCGGTAGCAATTTACATTGGGTTCATCGCAAGGCGCTTTGACACTTATATGCTGACAATTCTGCGGAGGGCATTTAAGACTTGACTCTTCGCGTTCAATGTCAAGGATAGAAACCCCGCAGTCCTTGGCCTCCGTGGATAGTGTTTCACTCGGACCGAAGACGACTGACGTTAGTAGTGTCTGTAAGAGTTCGACGGACGGATAAAAATGCTTACTGGCAACGAGCTTGCGGCTCTTTTTAACTGTTTTGGCAGATCTTGTTACTCTTTGGCAGTCTAAGCTTGACTCTATTAGATCCGGATGACCTTCTCTTTCATGACGACTGTGGTCAACGAACTTGACCGCACTTGACGTTTGGGCCATATCCTTAGAGTCTCAGAGAGACTTTCCTTTATGTGCTCCCCTTATAAAAGCTGCCCACTTTTAGCGTATCATTTCTTGAACCAAGAGGGATGAAAGATTCTGCAGATCTCGTTATTTTTTTTCCTACCTGATAAGGCACGATCAATTTTTAAAAATTTTGATGAGTTTATTAATTCTCCTTTTCCGCTGAACTCGAGATATTGACAAAGGAGTGTCGCGGCATAAACATGTCGTGTATTTGGATCATGGTGCGGAATTAAGATTTCTATACATTCCACGCACCAAAGCTCGAACGCGCTGACAAGATGAAAACGTAACTTTTGCGAGAATGGTAAGCCTCGGGACTGCACTGCCCTTTCCGCACTGATTTGAACTGACATATTACTTGTGATTATTGTTAAAGTTTCGTTAATGTTGTCGTGGTGAGGCTCCGATTTGAGAAGACAAAGTGAGCACGTCTGCCTCCCCATTCTTCGCAAGTCCTTGTGATTATGTAGAGTGCGTTATGGCGCGAGGAGGGGTGGAAACTCACGGTGGTGTGCTTTCTACCCCCGCGATCTCGTCCTTTCATCCACTCACACGCTTGTTCCTACGCCGCCTCGTGTGTGGCGATAATTCAAGTCATTTCCACTTAGCACTGCGCCAGTTTGTCCCTACTTGCCTCGCGTAGTTTAGCAATGACAATGACTGACTTTGTTTGTCTTTCGCTCAGTAAAATTGTCGCGAAGCTAAGTCTTCATCGCCAAGGCGCACACCCCTTTTGCATTGAAATCGAGAGGATGATCGCTTTTTCAAAATGGCATAAATATATTAGATTATACATCATTTCATCCCATAGATCAAGGTACCACTGAATTGAATTGTGTTCAGTCATGGGATATCCGTTCACGTGACGGTGTCATATCTCTCTCTCTCTCCCTCTCGTCTCTCCATATTTTATTCAATATTTAGATCTAAATTATGTGCTGGGGATTCGAATGGAGTGATGCTGTGATTCCGTCCTGACAGACGTTTGGCTTCGATCGCTCCGGCTCTTAGTAGTTTGCCCGCACCCATTCATTGTGAGTGACAAGCCCCATTCGTATGGGCAGGCACGCTCCTGTGCACGGCCGTGCGCGTGCGTTGCCTCCGCGCCGCGTGCCCGGCGCCGCCCCGGCGTGCCGTCTGCCTGTGCTTCCGTCTACACGAGGATTGGCCCAGCCGTACTCTGCTCCTGAGAGTCTTTCAATGCAGGACATATGAAGTACATTGGGAATAAAGAACTGGGTATGGGAAAGAAGCGAGATGGCTGTCCACCGTTTGACTAGTGCCTGTAAGGCTAGTGTAAGGACGCCGTACGATGACACTGAAGGGCAGCTCGTCACGGGGCCCTATATGACGTCAGGAAGGACTGAGGCCGTCTCTCCAGCCTGTAAGGCTAGTGTAAGCTCGCCGTACGATGACACTGAAGGGCAGCTCGTCACGGGGCCCTATGTGACGTCAGGAGGACTGAGGCCGTCTCTCCAGCCTGTAAGGCTAGTGTAAGGACGCCGTATGATGACGTGGAGGGTCTGAGGGGCAGCTCGTCAACATGACGTCTTGATCGGCGCCCAAACATGGCGGGCCGTGATTGCGATGATGACTGCTCGCTTCTCACACTCACCGGAGTAACTTAACAATTGTGAGCCGCCAGCGATACTATTCGCGAATCTACTGCTTTAAGAGCCAGAGCGGCTAAACAAACGCACAGGATGTGACAAACATTGTGAAGGGGCCGGTATTTGAACACGCGACGGCTATATGGGCAGCTTCATTGGGTGAATAGGATTACGTGAGTGGAATCTTTTTTTTTGACATCTATACAAATCGAAGTAAACCGTGTGACAGTCACCAGTAGTAATAACTGCCTATGTTTTGTGACAAAGTGTCATGCATTTCCTGGTGTCTTTAGCAGGTAATGCATGAGTGTCCCACGTTTGAGATTTCAGACTACCACGACTCTGTGAGCGTTTTAAAATTCCTTCCCGTCTGAGATTTTTCCCGACCTCCCTCATGTAAGGTGCTAATTTATTCTGTTCAATCTGAGATTTTTCGTCCACGACGTTTATATTGGCTGAATTGTCAACTGAGTGTCTGGTGTAAAGACAAAGATTAAAATACTAAATGCTGTATATATATCGTCTATCGTTTTTAATTTGATCGAGGTTTTGCGGCACGCTGCTGTGCACCGTCAAAGAATGAAAAGTGCAATTGCATCCCGTGCATCCGTACCAGCATTTCAAAGGTATCATTCCTCTCTTCCCGTCACGAGGGACGATACCTTAATACATTCTCACAGCCAGGTATGCTGTACTTCATTACATTGTATCGGCTGCTGGGGTGATTGCATACTACCTGCTGCGTCAGTGGCCATGCATTTATGAGCTCTTAAACGAATGTAGCCTACTGCTGCCGTCGTATCGGCTGCAACCACAGGATGCCTGAGGGAGAGGTACATGTCGTGCATTCCACACTTCAGTATTCAGCTCACCGCTTCTACACTTTATCGCACAGTCTTGTGCCCATGGAGTCTTTTCCTGCCGGTCGAGGCCCTCTAAATTCTAGAAACTGACAATGCCTTAACCTACCGAGCTCGTCGTAGAGCAGTCTGGCAGGCTAGTAATTTCTTCCGCCATTCAGCTCTTCGCCGCATCAAACAGTATCTAGAAAGCAACCGTCAAAAGAGATCGTTCAGAGTGCTTGAGCAGCGATCTATATGTTTGGCAACTCTGCGGAACGCCTTGAACAGAACACTCTTAAGCTTGGTTCATGCACTCTGTTTTGTTTGTGTATGTTGTCGATATCTTGCTGGATACGCCTTTCGATGTTCAGATACCTCATTCTGCCATCACGTGACAGGTGTAGCCCTCTCTCTTTCTCTCTTCCTCCCCCTCTTCCCCTGTCCCTCTTCCTCCCCCCTCTTCCCCTGTCTCTCTTCCTCTTTTTGTCTCTTCACCATCCAGTCTCTCTAGATTCTGATAATTCTCCTTCAAGCACGTTCGTGCCCTCACCGGTCTTCCTCCCTCCGCGGTGCTTGGCAGGCAGGCCCGACATTAAGTCATTATTGGATGAACACATCTTTCACTCGGAGGTCGGCGCGAGTGCACTGATGTGTGGATGGGTATGGGGAAGTGCAAAGGGGAACTTGCAGAAACTCTTTGCTCTGGATCTCGCATCAGTGACTTTAAAATGATACTTTCTGAGACTTGACAGGATTGCGTTTATTGAAAGACAGGACAAATGAAATCAATACGAAACGTGTTTCTCATTATTTGCATAAAGTCATTTTTTTTGTAGAAAATTTTGAATTGCTCTCAGTTTTTTTTACCCTATTAATTGATTTATATACTTCTTTTGGGGAATATTTCAAAGAGTTTCTCCAAATTTTCTCAGAATTTCCTCAGAATCTCTTCTGAACATCTTCACCTCAAGTGCAAGGCCTGCACAGGCCTAGCGGCTTTTCTAGTCAAGTCAGTGCCTCTAGAACAAATTTTATACGTTTTCCTAATTTTTGTAGGCTCTTGCATCTGCAAACTGTAGACTTAGGAGCAGTCGTCGAAAGAGAAAGCTCGGTTGTGTGACACCGTGGGATAATAATGTGGACATGTTTCTCTTTTCTTTTTTCTTGTGTCGATTTAATTACCGGTAATGGAGGCGGGGTGAGATCTCACGTTGCGTGTCGTGTCACTTTATGGACAGACCCCCTCTGTAGGAGGCCCCGGCCGCGCCGCGCTCAATTATAAACCCATAAATCAGCGAGACGTGCCTTACCTTAGCACACGCCACGCCACGCCACGCCACGCTCTCTGTTGCATGCTTAAGAGGCGGAAATAGCTCAAAACAAAACGTAAACCATCTTTCAATATGCGGCCCGCACTTATCCTATCCTTTTGATGTCTTCTTCCTCCTCCTCCTCCCTTTTTATTTTCTTCTTCTGTTTCTTCCTCTTTCCTTCTCTTTCTTCTTCATGTATTGTTTCTGTTCTCTCCTCTTTCGCCACTAATTACCTTTCGCGTCTTTCTTTTAGGTAATTACCATCTCTCCTGCTTTGGATCCAGCTGCATCCTGACGCGTGTATCGACTAAAAATAATTCTCGGGACAATGGTTTGAAGAAGACCGTCACACATTTCGAGTTAGTCATCATGGATTCAAATATAGCATCAGGCAATTTTTGTAGTCCCGTGCGTAGATTCTTTTTGTTTTAGGCGAGCGGTCGCCGCCTCTCTCTCTCTCTCTCTCTCTCTCTCTCTCTCTCTCTCTCTCTCTCTCTCTCTCTCTCTCTCCCCTCTCTTTGAAACGATGTGTGAAGCACGGCCGTTTTCTGCCTCTGGCAGATAAGCTAGCCAACGCCTTTAACGCGCGAAACGAGACCGGCCGGTGGAGCTAAACCAACCGGCACACATGCCCCGCCGCGCCGTAGTCCGCCACCTCGCGTACCCGCGGCTTGACCGGACTGCAAGCATTCGAGCGGACTCGAAGCGCCTGCGAGGTAGGCACGCCTGTCGCGCAGCCGTGTCGTGCTGCGTTGCCTACCCTCGTCGACCACAGGCGCCCGCACAGCGGCGACGGCGACTCGCTGCCGCCCGCCCCTCCACCCATGCCTCTCCTCTCTTCTCCTTTCCTCTCCTAATCCATAAATTCTGCACCAATTTTTTTATTTCCCGTTTTCTTTCAGATTTTGATAACACGTTCCTTGAATAATATAGAATCGATCGTCGGTTTCATTGCACAAGAAAAAAAAATTTTTGGACAAAAATTTAAAATGTATCTGTTTGACTTTGCGGTAAAGTTAAAATAAGTTTCAGACAGACAATCGGCTCTCAATTGTTTTAAGAATTCCTCATCTACATTTGTGGAAAGTGTAGTTTAAGAAACGCACTGGGCTACCAAAGTCATCCCGGGTTGCGGGTGGTAGAAAGCATTAGGAATGGTTCACATGTCCGTCCCGCGCAAAGCCCAACTCTCCTTCCTCTCCTCCCCTCCTGTCGTGTGCGACTTCCCCTCCTCCTATCCTCGACTCCTCCGCTCCCCGTCCCTCCTAGTCTGCACTCCATGCTCGCCGGCACTGCACTCTGGTGATAAGAAGTAGATGTATGTGTGCAGTAGATGCGGCTTGTTATTATAAATGAATGGAAGGTGGGTGTCAGTGTTTGAGCGCCCATCCTCCTGCTGTGTCCATCTTCTGTTTATGCTGCAAAAACAAATTCGTGCATTACTTGCCTGTCAGTCTGCCAACCACAGTGGTCGAGTTGAGCTGCATCGAGACGGACAGCGGGAAGAGAGATGAGCTTTGGTCACATGACTGTGAGCCCTGACCGTGGGAGGAGACCGGCTCACTTGACGGTGGCCTGTCTCTCCCCTGGTAGTCTCTCCAGCAGGAGCTGACCATCGTCGCTGGCCTTTCTCTTCCTCGGGTACTGAGAGTTACTGACACAGACTCTTTGTGCTGCCGCGTTAGTGAGCCACGATACTGAGAGCTGACTGACACCGACACTTTGTTCTGCTGCACCAGTGACATGGTACTGAGAGCTGACTGACACCGTCACGCCTGACGTCGGCACGAGTGTCACTAAAAATAGCGTGACCTCGAGAGCGCTGATAAGGGCCGCGAACTGGCCCGGCTCGGCTCGGCCCGGCTCGGCTCGGCTCGGCTCGGCTCGGCTCGGCTCGGCTCGGCTCGGCTCGGGGTTTCTTTGACGGCAGATAGCAGGAAGGCAGGAGGACCCGATGTAGGATCAAACCGGTGATGATTTGTTAGAGTCGTATTAATGAATTCAAGTTTGGTGGTTTGACGCTGAACTTGGTTACGAAGCATTCGGTCCGGAGAGTTTCTCAAACCAGAAGTATGATCCCTTCCATGAATAGCAGCGTATCTCTTCAATGTTTGGTTGTGAGTCGTTATGACTTGCGCTGATATTCTTATCTGCTAAATAGATATGTTGTTCGCAAAACACAAATGATTTACCTTATTTTAATGTTTTTGTCTCCCAGCTAATTCGTGATAGATGTTTGCTGCCGAACTCCAATGAGATAAACTTCTTTTAACATATGGCGTCGGCGACGAGTCGTAAAAAGGGCGATGCTTATGCACTGTCTTTAACGATATTGGTCGAGTTTCGACCACGCTCCCACGCTTCAATCCTTGAGTTTCGGTAAAAGTGTACAGTAGCTAAATCAGCGCGAGGTCCGGTTCGCGAGATGAGCAACGCGCGGGGCGATCTCTATTCCCCCCCCCCCCCTTTCCCTCTCTCTCCCTCTCTCTCGCACCCCTTCCTCGCGTCACTCTGCAGCGCTCTTCACTGCCAGAACAGTTAATAGCGTGTTTTGTTTTTTGCGTCATTCTGTTCCCTACTGTGTCGTCGCTCTATCTTTCTGTACAACTCGCAAGCAACGCATCGTATCCTGTTCATACAACCTGCGCCAAGAAAACTCCACCACTCCTATCGAGTAAAGCAAGTTGCACTAAAAAAGATAAGAAAAACTAAGGAAAATTGAAAGCAACCGTAATGCAGATAAGCGACCTCGTTTAAACTAGATCGCTGTACGTATGGGAGATACAGACGTCCTCGAGTGTCGCTTGTCCTCCAAAATAATGGAACCGCGGACACTTCATCGTCATCGTGCGATGAAATAATTTACTTCCACGCATTGATACATTTTGGTCGCGAAGGGCACAGCAACACTGAAAAAACAAAAGTGTACTTGTATACTTTTAAAAAGTGAAGTGGGGGGTATATGTACTTCTGTAGAAGGGTAGTTTGCGTAAAATCGCCATAAGAGAAGGAAAGCAAAAGGGTATTTGGATACTTTTGCAAAGTGTAAAAGGTGTATACTTCTATAAAAGGGCTTTTGTACACTTTTGTTTTTTCAGTGAATGCTTCACTTCGCTGGATCATTTACATTTAGTTTGGAATCAAGTATCGGCTCGGCGCTCCGGGGCGGGGCGGGGCGGGGCGGGGCGGGGCGGGGCGGGGCGGGGCGGGGCGGGGCGGGGCGGGGCG
>CABIKL010000945.1:0-17903 GCA_902196195.1 Aptinothrips rufus | reverse complement strand
GGGACCGCACGGCCAATCGGAGAGCCTCTTGTTATTCACATTTTTCTTCTCCGCGATCGGACTGAAATACCCTATTGCAATGCATCATAGGTATGTCCCTGAGGACATAGGTAGGTCCCACCTATGTCCACAGGGACATATCTCACTGACACACACTCAGTATGCCTCGTGGGGCATAGGCACAACCAGAGGACTATGTGTCCATATATGTCCCAGTATGTCCCTGAGTCATAACATACGCAAGGCGTTCTGCGACATGGCAGTCCGAGAGACGACATACCGGGACATAAAGACATGTCCGGGACATATCATGACCCTCCCTCGAGTACGATCAGAGCTCAAGTCCAAGAGACATAGGACATACAGGGCAGAGGCGCACACGCCCCCATTTTTCGTTGCGGCCGCCACACCACCTGAGAGGTGGGGTGGTACCCCACCCCAGTGGGTACCCCTTGGCTGGCCCTCTGGCCCTGCCGAGTCCAGCCCCTCTGGCCGGGCCCACGCGGGGAATCGTGCGCTCGCCCTTGTTTGATCCCTTGGGGTGTCCTCGTTGTAGGCCTGGATGTGGTCAGCCGGTCCGGGGGTCAGAGGGTACCACCACCATTGCTACCTGAAGGCGTATCGACCCCCTCACCTCAAGTTAAGGGGTGGTTTGACACCCCCTGAAGTGCCGTTGCGAAACTCGGATCTCGCCACACCTGGTGCAGACCAGGCTGGTACACCACTTTTGACCCCCTCTATGTCACGTTTTTAGCCTCGGCGGGACCTGCACCCCACCCACCACCCCAATTATTTTTTCTCTAGACTCGGTGACAGCCGGCCCGTCTGCGTTCAACCATGGGACAGGAAAGGTTAGAAGATCTAATTGTAATTTCCTGTGAAATATAGTGAGATTTAGATTATGATCCGGAGGCAGTCATTGACTCGTTTGCAGCCGAAAGAACACCGCTGAGGCGCCTCCTTTTGTAAATAAGGTACCATAAAGATTGTTTCACTGCTCAGTACTGCTTTCTTTGCGTAGCCCCTGGAAGGTAGGCACTTTCTTAAAAAAAGAAGGTCATCAGAATTTTTGATCGGGCAGGGGGTGGGTACCCCTCTTTGGGTGCGGCCACACCCGTGGCGTCGAGGTTGTGCGCCTCTGATACAGGGACATACAGACATGTCCGGGACATATACATCGGACATGTCAGGGACATGAAGGACATAACTGGACATCAGAAAAGGACATATTAGGGACATAGTAATGACATAGCACGGACATAAGGGACATACATGGACATGTCCGTTTCCATGTCCAACGCCACATCTGAGATACCCACAGTGACAGATTTTGAAACACTCTAGAATAAAACGACAAGGGAAACGAAAACACGTAGCATGTAGGTTGTATTGGCACGTCGGCATTGTCATTACTTAACTGTTTCATAACAACTTTGTTACAAATAACCAGTTAAAGAGCAGGAATATATTTCTTCATTTGATTAACAAACATGAAACATTTTTGAAAATGATTGAGATCAAATTAGATGTTAATTTCAAGACAGAGTAAACAATTTTCTTTTTAATTATATTCTTGTTGTGGAATAAGCTGTGAGCTCCCCTCGCCCATAATAAACAGTAGAATAAAGCACGCAAACGCTCCGGCCAATGAGGGCGCTGAACGACTATCGCACCCCTCCATTCTCCGAACCGAGCCCCCCGAGCCCGGTGTGGTGCAGGTGTGGTGCGAATAACAGGAATTTAATTAACAACTAAAATTTCGTGCCCCACATGACATAATTTGTTTTGTGTTGTATTTCTTCACGATTAAATGTAACGTTTTCCTGGTTAAATGAATCATTGTATTATTTATGTTTGTTCTTTCCTAACGTAACATAAAGTTGGTGTACAACAAAATTTCAATTCGAAATTTGTTTTTATAACCTCAACTATTTGTTATTCTTTTGATTTGATCTCTTTTCGAAGTTATCGACCGAAATGGACGGTATTCGAGGTGAAGTTAGCAACAAAATTCGCGTAAGTTTCATTGCAACCCAACTGTAATTGATTTTGTTGGTCACTAGAACTTAGTACGAACATCGATAAAATAAACCAATGTCTGGAAGACCTATATGACAGTTTATGTCTGCTATGTTCATACTAATTGTTGCAAATTCTCAAAGTGGCCTTTACTGAACAATCATCCTGATGTTTTATTTTTCAGTCTGCTATCAAAGCCAAGCTAATGGAACTGGGGGCGTACGTAGGTAAGGATGACATTTTGTACTGCGGTGGAAGCTAGCAAATCGCCCTAGTGCGTGAATCACAAAATCCATGTTAAGTGTCATTCATTTTATGTTTTGCATTTGATCGATGTCTTTTTCTTACCTTTGCAGATGATGAACTTCCAGATTACATTATGGTCATGGTTGCGAATAAGCGGTCTCGGCAACAAATGGAAGATGATTTACAACTCTTTCTGGGAGATAGCACCATTACATTTACTGCTTGGTTGCACACAGTCTTGAGCAAGCTGCAACAAGTCACTGTCAACAGTACAGGTTAGTCTCTCCCAATCATAAAGCCTGGTCCACAACCAAGTATCTTTTCGCTTACGCCTTGCTGCTCCTTAAAACTGATCGTAGATTAGCCTTAAAGGATGGAGCCGGAAACAAAATCACTGACGGATTGCGCATTTACACCATATGCTCAATAAAAAACATTGATGGACTAGGCATAAGACACTGATATATGAGACAAACAGAAAGAAAAAAATAAGGCACTGAGATGTGAGACAAAAACTAAATGAAAAAGCTATATATAATGTTGTAATTTTTATAAAGTCCGTCCTAAAGAAGGGTTCCAGTTTTTTTTTTCCATGTGCCTTTTGCTCAACTTCATCATGTCCTTTCAGAGTTAAAAAAGAATGCTGATAAGAAAAGGCCGTTATCCGATGATCACAAGAAAGACAAGAAGAAAAAACTGAAAAAAGAAAAGGAGAAGACTCCTGAAAGAGGAACCCCTGAAGAAAAATCAACATGGACAAGAGGTGCAGGGAGTACTTGCACTGCCCCTGTAATCCATAGCAAGCAAATAAAGTCCGAACCAATTGATCCCATTGCTGTTCAAGGTATGGTGCTACATAACATCTCTTGTTTTAAATTAAACTATAAATTATCCAAGCCATTTCTGGATTTAGGTCAGAGAATTTATTAAATCAACATTTCTCTTGACTTACTGCTAGGGTTCAAGCTTCTACTTTCACTGATTGGACTTAATTTTTTTACAATATAGAGTTACTTTTTGCATTAATCAGACCAATTATCCATATGTTTCATGACAGACTCTTCATTAAATAAAAGCCAATCTCATCCGCTGACTCAGTCAACGATGATGGCTGCTTCAGCCGAGTCAGAGGCTAGTAGAATACCTGATCAAAAGGCTCATGAAGAAGATGAGGATGATGACTTTATCAACTTGAAAGCTGATGTTGAAGCAGGTATTTGTGAACTGATTTATGAAATGTTATGTCAAGAATAAGAAGTAGATAAATTCAATACCATGTGTTACTTTTATCTTGCTTCCAGACATGTGGGGTGAAGCAGAAGAGCCCTCAGCTTCAGCTGTTAAAAATTCAAATATTGAAATGAGGCCACCCTCAGAGACTATAAGCGATCCAAGACCCAGTGAATCCATGTTGCCAAAAATTCAGCAGCAGTCGAGAGAAACTGGTTCAACATCATCAAAAGCAGCAACAATCAATATACCAGCCGTTAATAACTCAATTTCAACCAATGCATCTCCATCAAAGGTATCACTCAATCTAATTTTTTTGGAATGTTGTTATAATGTCTAATGAGGTGTTGTATGATGTATTCTTGCTGATTTCTTACAGACACCATCAGAAAACAAGCCCACATCCAGAATAATCAGAATTTCAGAGACCATTCGTCAGGAACAGGAATCTCTGAAACAGTCCTCGAAACCTAGAGATCCACAGGTAATTAACCCAGCCTTTTCTTTTTAAAGACCTTTAAAAAGGACATCTTTGCTTAAAGTTTCAAATATAACCTTTTTGTGGAAGTAAGTTTGAGAAAAGGGTAACTCTTTTGCACAACCAACATTATTTATATATGCAGTTGGAATATTTTCTGTACTGGAACGTGGCTTTGTGACAAGACCAAGCAGCAAAGGTTACATTTTTGTGCCATAATTGGATACCCTTACACATAAATTCCCATCTTTTGCAATATGACAGTGGTTCTCATTTCACATTATCATAGCGTGCTTGCGTAGTCAACTTGTATTCCATAAGACCCTAGCTCATGATGCTCTTTTTCGCAACACTGGTTTTATTTCATACAAACTTGATCTTTCAAAATTGCCATCTCTCAATCTGTTGGCTGGTGATCGATTGTACTGAGGTTTCTCTATCTTTCTTTTCTTTTCTTGTTTCTGTATTTTGTTGTAATGTCAGCATAGACAAAATGTAGATTTGCTGTCTCTCGAAAAGGATTCCAACCTTTTTCTTTGCTATCAAGAGGGTAAGTGATTGGTTAATTTGGTTAGCGTCAAATGCCCAACGATGTCCACTATACGAATTGGGTGAAAATGTAAATCCAAACTTAAGATGATTCCATAAGGGGATGTAAACTTTAGAATCATTTCAGAAGGACTTCTCTGGTGTATAGATAAATTTACTGCCATCCTCATGTAGTTTCCTATTTTGAACTGATTTAACAGTATTTACTTATGCTCTCTTTTAATTTAAACTTCGTTGTTTCTAGTAGATTTTAAGTCATTTTTCAGAGGGTGTGACCATTCTAACGACTGTTCTGCTCTTTGAAGCACTTTTACCATGGTGCGTTGTGAATAGTCCTGACTAAAGAGGTTTGTGAATTATGCGTCAGAGAAATTTGAGAACCTATGTTATATTGAATAATTTTTATATTCTCTTATCATCACACAAATTGAGTTCGACATGTTTCTTTGCTTGTCAAACAAAGATTTCACTTGTCTTTGTTCGAGGATGAATCCATTATGATAGCATCTCTAGATCTGTATGTTAATATGGTCTTCAAACAAGATGCTGGGAAGATGCAAGTGTCTTCAGTTTTCACATCACAAAGCCACGGTAAGTACAATATGCTTGATGCAGAAGGTGCTTTCTCATATATCAATGTACTTAACCCCTACTCAGCTCCTTTCCGTGCCTTAATTTCTTTCGTGATTTGCTAATAGGGTGCAAATTAAATATGTTTATCAAATTTTATCTTCGATGGCCTTTTTTATTTTTTCTTGACATCTTTGTAGCAAGAAGAACAAAGGTCTCCCCCCTCCCCTATTATCTTTGCCTCCAACTCTTCTGAAAAGGTTGAAGATGATTCTGAGGCCTTTGGAAGATACATTGCACATGAGCTTAGACAATTACCTCAAAGTCAACGCAAACTGGCGACATTGAAAATTAAACAGGTTTGTTCCTGTGTAATTAGTTAGTCTTTCATTTGTTTACTTTGTGAATATTTGTATTATTTGCAAGTCTTTTTTCTTCATTTATTTCAGGTTATATCTGATCTGCAAGGTGCAAGAATAAGGAATGAACAAAACCAATCCTCAGGTACGGTGGAGAAGTCAATGGTCAAACGGTCTTCCAAATCTAAGAAGCTGACGAAGCGTTCAAGAGACAAGCGCCGTAAGAAAAAAAACAACGTTCAACATTATTTTGAAGGAACAAGTAGATTATTTGACAGAAAAAAAGATGTTGAAACGCCTGGCATACTTCAAAACCATTTGTTAGAAGCTGAAAAGAAGAAGAAAGATTGTCCTATCAGGCTTGGACGTTTAAGGATGGACTCTCCATCTGAGATTCGCCCTCAAGTTAGATGTTCTAGTGAATTTATGATGCAGTCTCGTGATCAGAGTCCAACTCCACCAAGAACAATCTGCAGTGTTGTGGAGACCTCATCATTGCATGGTAGTCATAGAAACACAAAGAAAAAACTGATTCGCCCAAAGTTTTAAGTTGCTTCTCTACTGAAAAGAATATTAAATATGTTCAGATCTTTGATATTTTTCCACTGGATGTATGTGTGGTTTTTGTAATGTAGAAATAAAAAGTTCATCAGCAACAGCAGTAAAAACTGTTCAATGTTCATTATATGCATCGATCTGTCAAGTATTTTTAACCTTCTGTAATTTTCAGTGCACTGTTCAATTATTTTCTTAGTTTTTAGTTTGGCTGAGTAAATTAAAAATTTGTTGCTAATATTTGTATTGTTTAAGTTTTTCATTTTCGTCCATCATAAAGTCGTCTACACAATTTGTTCCGGGGGTTTTGCACTTCTTTCTAGTGAAGCTTCCTTGATGTATGAACTTCTTGAGTACTGACATGAAAGAAAGGGTGCTGCAGATTTGAAATGAAAATATGTTGACTATTGTAAATTAAATCTAAAATTTGAAATGCCAGTAATTTCAGATCTCTTGAAATGGAGGCAGCGTGTGACTAATTTTACTCTGAACTACAGGAAATCTTTGTAAACCAAACACAACTGAACTCCACAAAATAGAAAATTTTTCAACCCTTACTGCTTGGTGGTCTTGCTACTTTTCAAAATTCTATATTATAAGCATGCATAACAGCCCTATTGGCTACATAAAGTTGGATTTTCTCACATCTTTCTTTTCTTAAAGAAGATCTGTGCAAACCTTAAGTATTTCTAAAATTGAAGTTTTAAATTTGTATGTTACATCTCTAATTTTGTTTTCAGGCTTTGGCAAAACGCGTTTTTCAGTCACACATTGTCAGCCAAAGAAATGCCAACGACAAAGCTGACAAATCTCAGGACAGGAGATTTTTGTCTCGCCCCTCTGATAGTCATGGTCGAAGGAATGAGCTTCGAAGTAATCGGGATCATGAAGATCTGAGACACACACTTCGGAAGGAACGCCAGCGAGAGAGAGATCATGGCAGAGATCGTGAGCGTGAGCAGAGACGTTCAAGGCAACAAATTGCACCCCGAAGATCACAGGGTGCAGTTGCCAGTATAGTTCATGCTCCTCTATCCCATGATGATACCGATGGACCAGATCCAAGCGTACAGAGTGTTGTGCGTGTGAAGCCTCGGCCAAAAATACCTGGAGCTCTCCAGGCCAATAGGTCTCTTATCCTTAAAGCAGTTGCTGAAGCACAAAAGTCTGTTTCAAAAGTTATTATTCGTGCTGAAACAGCTAACTCAAAATCCCATGCAAGCCACCAGAAAGGAAATGTACAGAGAAGACTAGGTAAAGACCTAAGTTTGATTCACAAAGAGCTATCCAGGGTGAAAATTCAATCTTTAGCCAAGGTATGTTCTTCAATTTATTTGTTATTTAGTTGTTCCTAAAGTATTCCTACATTTAAAAAATTCCTTTAATTTTGTGGGAGGGATATTTTTGTTATTGTAGACTAACACACAGATTAAGATTAGGATGTTTTTATTTCATTTTGTCAAAAGATGTAAAATTCCATTCAGCTTAGCCATTAATCTGTTGGACTTCCAAAGCCTTAAACTCTACCAGGGCACACATAAAAAAAAAAAAAATTTCGGTCAAATACAGGAGAAGCTGAACTTTCAATACCTTCTTCTGATTTGTATTTATTTTTTTCATTTATCAGAAAGAACAGTCAAAACTGAAACAAAGCTCCCGTCTACCATCCCGAGAAAAATTAAAAAAAATGTCTTTTACTGTTCTTGGAAAGAAAGCTGTACCTTGTAAGGACACAGGTAAGAATAATCTTTTTAAATGTTTTTTATTTTAGCTGTAGACAGTTGAAATATTTTCTTATTCTGAGTGGATTGATTTATTGACTTAATTTTGTTCGCATTGGTTTGTGGCTTCACTTGGTTAGATTTGGTGGAAGACAGTGATGAGGACTCAATAATTTTGGATCCATCCGTTAATATTCTCATCCAAGTCCCTGCATCACCAGGTCAGTGTGTCTTTCTTTATAATTTCAAAATTCCAGTTTCTTGGAAATTAAAAAGTCTGATTAGTTATTAAATAGTTATCATGGTCATGTAAGAGTGTATTCTGACGTTTGCATACAGCTGAAGGATCTGCTGAGCCACCAGATCCTGCTGAAACTGAAAAAGTGCAAAGATGGATCAAGGATGTGGAGGAAGCAACGAAATCTGACAATGAGCTACCCAATGTTGATGCGGAATCAACAGACGCAGGAGCAGATGTAGAAACATTTTCAGAAATAGAAACTGATACAAAGCATGTCAGTGATGATGAAGAATTTGATGATGCTTTGGAAGCTGATGTTAGTTCCCTTAAGACATCTGGTGCTCCTATGTCAGATGGGACAAAAACGTAGGTTCTAGTTCCTGTTTTTTAATCTTTTGCTGATTGATCATGGGAGATAATGATATTCTTCTCTAGGCGTAAAACTGGCATACAGTTCGTAGTAACGCTTGATGGACTTGATCCTCGACTTCTACAATCATTTGGATTGGAAGATACTTCACCCAAGGTGCAGTCTAACAATTCTTATGAGGAACATGTCCAAGATCAACAAGAAAATATCCGAAAGGAATTAGCAAAGGAGCAGCTCCTCAGGCTTGAACTGTTAAGACAACAAGCAGCTGTGAGGGAACAAAAATCACTTGAACGTCCAACAAATGCTGTATCACTTGTGCCAGCTGCACTTAATCCGCAAGTTAAAAGGCCTGCCTCTCCAAGTGGCTGCTTGGAAACACGACCCCTTGAAGGTTGGCATATAAACTTAAAACTAACAACTAAAACTTAAATATCAGATTTATTTAATCTTAAATGAGTATTTGTTTTTCAGTTGTTACAGCTCAGACTAGGAACTTAAATGTGGAAAGGTGTAAGTTCTGGCCAACTTGCAAAAATGGGGACAAGTGTGAATTCCATCATCCAAGTTTACCATGCAAGTAAGTTTGTAACAGGAATGTAAAATTAAGTGATGGTTTACTTAGTTTCTTCTGTATTTCATTGTTTTATGGCAATAAATAGAACGAGTTTCTCTGAATTCTTTGTTTTTTTCTCGTTCTTGCTGTGGGTCTTATATCTGCAAAGTGAACATTTCCTTCTCTAAGAAATCGAAACTTGTGTTGCTTGGAAAGGATTTTCTCAATATTCATATTCTACTGTTTTGAACAGGTTGTTCCCAAATTGTAAATTCGCGGATCGGTGCCTCTATATCCACCCGAATTGTCGGTTTAACTCAGCATGTACTAGAGTTGATTGTCCTTTTACTCATGCTGGTCCAAGACCTGTTCTTATCACTCCGTCTTCTGGTGAGTTGACTATTAAAATTTGATCCAAGCATACTCTCTGGCTTCACAGTAAAGTTCCTTTGCACATCCTTTATTTTATTTTTTAATTTTCAGGCCCTAACCATTTAGGAAGCCAGACTATCAAGCAAGCCTGTAAATTCTTTCCAAATTGTAGCAATGTTAGCTGTCCTTTCATTCATCCAACGGTAAGATTTCACATTATTTCATCTTTATTTTTAAAGTTTAAGTACATTTGTGTATTTCAAAACACTTTCCTTTTCAACAGGTTTGTAAATTTGGCACAAACTGCACAAAGCCAAAATGCCAATTTATACACAGCGATAAAACTTTAGTGTCTAAACATAAGTGGGTCCGTCATTGAAGACTGATGAAAATCTAAGCTATGATGATCTGTTGGAGACCTTTGCTCGTGTGTTACATTTGAAGTGATAGCCTTCACATCACCATTCATTTCTTGTTGCTCCTTTTGCAGTTACTGCCCGCTCCACCTTCGTTACTGCTATAAAATGCATACTTAATGGGTTATGCATAAACCACATGGTTTCGTGACTTAAAATCCCTGCCTCCTTGCAATTTGTACATTCGGCAGCTTTGTCTCCTGTCAGGATTTTGGTGATGTCATGAAACCAGGTGGTAAATGGAGGATCCCTTACATAGTTTCTCAAGGATTTTCTTTGTTTCTTTTTTAGTTTTTGCCATTTGTATTTTAGTTGAGAAGAATTGTGAAGTATCTCTGTAGTTATGGCACCAGCTTCCTTGCCTTCTTACATTTGTTTTATTTTTCGTCAAATGTTTAGTATGAAAGCTGTAACATGTCAATATAGGCTCCTCTATATTCTTTCTACCAGGTGACTTGGTACTCACCTGATTTGTAGTTTGTTGCCACAGTTCATGAGAGAATCATGATTTTTTGTTTGAATTGAGAACATTGTAGAATAAATAATATTTTCGTCTGACATTTTGTCCCAAATGTTCGAGTTAACTTATCTATGATGGACTTAGACTTCCCTTTATGAATTTGGACCTATTACCTGAGGGGCAGGAAACACTAATTTTGTCTTTTGAACTCACTCTATGCTTATATCTCCATTCAGAGAGAGTAGAAGAAACATGAAGAACTTGTTTCCTGTTTTGAGGTAGTGTCCTTGATGTGACAAAACAAACAGAGATGGACTCACTATGCCTTTTGGCGTTGTTGAAATTTCATACAAATTTTTAGTTCTCTATCTCGTTTTGAACAATCTGAATGGCTCACAAACACAATCTAAGTGTAAGGATTTGCATTGAATATGTTTCATTCTCATGTGTTTAGCAAGAATATTTTGCTTTATAGTTATCTGTGATTATTGAGATTTTGTTGTGTGCTCTTTGAACAATAAATATACTGCACTAACTATCAAACATTCTTGTGGTTTTCAAACTTTATTGTACTCTTGGCCTTTTATTGGGTGAGTCCAACTTCACTACTTCTGAGTGCTATAATTTAATTAAGAAGTAGTTTACATACAAAGAGAAGAAAAGATATGTTAATAGAGTTTTCATTAACTCTTTATCATTGGAGAAAAATTGAATACCACTTTAATTCTAATTGCCCTTAGTCAGAGATAGAGAACCATGGTCAGGGCTTTTCTTTTTGCTTACAAGCATTTCCTGGTTTTGGAATGGGTTTGTCTTGCAATTCAGAAGAGATATGAGGTAATATTTGAATTTTGATCACTGAATTCAATTTATTGTTCAAGTTCAGAATCACAAAAACTTAAGCCACAACTGGTTATGTTATGTGTTATAATAGCATTATCGATGTACAAGTCAGCCACACGTTATAGATCAATGATATGAAATAACTGCATTTTTTTGACAAATTTCTGACTTTGATACTTGATGCAAAAAAACAACAACTGGTAACAAATTGATCAGTAACAAAATCAAGAACAAAACAGCAGATACGTACATACAAATCCAATTACACATCAACAAAAACATATATTCTTCTTGATGCTGTTTGTGCTATCCAATGTCACATTGCCACAAAAATATTCTGTGGAGACTGCAGGGAAGCACATTACAATAGAAACGCAAAGAGAGATTCATTCAATATAACGCCAAATCTTAGAGCACCTCAAACTGAAGTATCAAGTAAAGTAGAGAAGTTCAATGAACTGCGCCAATATTAAATGATACCAGAGAAATGTTGACAGATGAGCGGACTAACCGGTGATGACTTGCTCACAACAACAAAACAAAAAAAATTCTATTGGTTGTACAAGTAGCGAACCCTTTCCATATTGTCATCAACCAGATTATCACAGATATGTATCGCATAGTAAGTATATGAGCTAATTCTATTATACATCACACTACAGCTGACTGATAACATACGAGCATTCATTTTTTCTTCTTACATGTTGAACCTGACTGATAATAGTTTAAATGTCAAGAAATTTCTTGCAGAGTTTAAATGAAACACTACAACATTATCACAATTGAAATTTTGCTATTTTTCATAATTTTAATTTTCTAAGCCACAACAAATGCACGTAAAACACGTAGTTCACTTGTTAGTGGTAAGAGGAAGGTGGATCGAAGAGTCATTATTACATTGTTCTAACAACGTTGTAAGTATACAAGGAACAGAATTCTCACAAAAGCTGCTAACTCATTCCTTGAAGAGAATTCACAGGTTCAAACCACAGAATAATTAACATTTTTAGTACTATTCCAAAAGAGGATGATTGCATTACACATTAGTTGTATATGTAATGCTGACCTTACATAATAATTTTAACAAAAACAAGGAAGTTATTTGTACACCATATGCAATTTATACATTCATATACATATATGCAGAAATCAATAAACTGGCGAACTATAGCTCACTTCCAAATAAATACTAATGCCAAAGTTACTTAAAACAAAATCAGAATGACATTTATAGACAGTCTAATGTGACCATACAACATCTATCATCACTCAACATGAAGTCTTACACAATCACACTATCAAACATATGGACAGAGAGAACTGAAAGCGACTGAAACTCTCCTCTAAAAATTTTAAGTTTAAGAAAGTTAAAAGTTCTGAGGTCAAACTTACCACTTAAGGAATACAAGTTATCAACAATAAAAAAAAGTTGACACACAGAAAGCGTTCTCCAAGAACAAAAATTTTATGGATCATGCAGTGATTTTTCCTTTGCTTTTGTTCAAGTACAGTGCATAGGTTGAATCAAAAGAGTTCATATGTTTATCCTAGAATACATGATAGTGTTTACCTTCTGGAAGTAAAGAAAAGAGCTATGTTCTTTCTCAGTCTCATTTCTCCTAAACCTAAAAGCTTTCTTTGAATGCAGAAAGACTAAATTACATTTCTTCAATACTTTTCAGTGTCACTGAGGTCATCTTTCAGCCATTGAGGTACAACATGATTTAATTTTTTCAGTAGCTTTTCTAAGGCTGCATTGTGTGACAAGTAATAACGCTGAAAGAAAAGCATCAGGGAGTTAGAGCCATAAACAATAAGTCCTACTTATCTTCTTCATGGTGAAAAAAAATAAAAATTCACCTGAAGTAGCTTATACGAGCGCTCTTCCATGGGAGGATATTGTCGTCCCTTACTTTTTCCCAAACATTTGGTGTGGTCAGTAGCACTGACAACTTGGCAAAAGAATCCCTTTTTTGGGTCGTACCTGAATGCAATTCGAAAGTACAAATATGGATGATGCAAATATTTAAGTACAAAATATGACACCAGGGAGAAAGTAATTACAATTTCCTAATGGCCATACCTCAAATGTTTTGAGTAATCAAACGGCGGAGTCAGTTTCAGAAAGCGTTGCAGTTCATTCATGACATCCACTGGACTATTCCGCAATTGTTCACCATCAATAATGAGCAGCTGTTGAGGTGGATAGTACGAAAGCCACCTTTCTAGATGCTGAGAATATTTGCCTGGGTTGAGGCACCTAGAAATCAAAAAGAGGGGTTACATACAGTGTACATACTGATGTTGTTGATTTTTTAAGAGTGCAAAAATTTGGCAATACCTATTTCTAAGCTCTCGTAATGCTTTTGGGGCTGTGTCAGTTGCAGTGATTACTTGATGAAATGAATAGTTGAGAGCCACTTGATCACCATGCGCTCGTGTGTGTTGATACCAAGAATAAGCTCTGCGTGCGGGTGAGATCAGGATGGTGACCAGCTTCGCATGAGGAAGTAATGCATGGGCTCGACGGGGTACAAGATCACCATCAAAGTATGTAGCACTTTTCTCAAATAAATATCGAGATGTGGAGTTATTACTTGGTATAGGAAAGAATCCCATGTACCTTTGGACAATACAGAGGATGGGATATTCATCAATATATTTGTAAACATATGCTAAAAACACAATGAAGATGAGATAAGATACACACCAATCAAGTCCTCGGTAGTAATTTTTCCCATTAAAAAATTGAATTTCTTCAAATGTATCTTGACTTGGAAAGTTGGAGGAGACTTCTGGATGTATTGATAAAAATGTATAAAGTGCTGTAGTACCAGTTTTCTGAGGACCAATCACAAGAAACCGAGGAAGCTGTTCACACGTTTTGTTGCGGGACCATATCTTTTCATGTCTAATGTCATCACAAGGATTCTGGGAAAGAACATTAAAAATAAACCGTCTGCAATGATAACCAATATAAATACTAATTACTTGGTAAGATCATGTCAGCTGATGATCATACTTACACCCCACACTGGATCTGCTTCCTCTGGATACATTTGAAAGTATTTCTCAGCAAGTTGAAGAGGTGGGACAGAACTCAATCGTAGATTAGTCCAGCACTGAATGAACTTGATGACAGATTCAAAGGTGTAGAGTGCCAAACGATCATTACCATAATTAGACATATGGGTCATAAATATATTCATCTGTCAAAAAAAATATAAAAAAAAATAAAAAAAAATTGTTGTTTAAATTATTAATTGAAACAATTTTTTCCTCAACTGAAATATTTCTTCTAGAATAAGATTTGAACCAATAGGTACTTACAGGATTGTAAACTAAAGTTTGGAAGAGCTCTCCACCTTGAATAGATTCGTCCAATTTGACCCTACCCCCCGGATATCTCTCAATAAAGATTGTGTGGGTAAAAAGACCACAAGTCTGCCTTGGTAATACCTGTGGTCACATCTACAGTTAGTACAGATTTAAAAATAAGTAAAAATTGAAGAAGAAAAATAAAAACTCTCCACACAAACCATAATGTTGCGATGTATGAAACCTCTTCGCAGTCGTGCAGGGCGCAAGTGGGGGTATTCCTCGGTGGACGTAACCCGTACATTCCAAACTCGTTTCCAAGCAGCATAGAGAGGTTCATGCACAGGATAGACTCCAGAATGGTGAGGCGAGACCGAATATCCTGAATCAGTAGGAATTTTGTGCTCCTAAAAGAGATAATTCAAGAATTTTTAAAATTGCATGTTCCATGTTTCCTATGGTGATGATGATACAACAGTACTAAAATGCCAAATAGGCCCAATCAAACAGTGTTCAGGGAATGATGCATTACAAAATTCGGTAATTTCGTTAAGGAACCTTGGAACATATTTGAAGGCTTTTTGCTTCTTACCTTTGCAAAGTTCTTATTTAAAATCATATCCATTTCCAACTGTGTGCCATTGTCATATAAATGTGGCTGTTGATGATTCCACATATGACTGAACCATGTGAACTTGTCAACATTTTCTAGAATACAGTGAATTGATAAATGACTGATGTCAAATTTTTCAATAACAAAACAATATAAACAATGTATCTACTTACCAAGAATTGTATCATCTCCTTGATTCTCTTCTGGTGTGCCATGATGAAAATATTTCCCTGAAAAACCTAAATTGAACCGAAACCCTGGGACCATTTGTTGAATTCGAGTCTGTGAGGCTAGTAGTGCATGTACATCATCCTGGCGCAACCTTGTACCACGTTCGCCAACAAAAATATCATCTACATCCACAAGAAGCAAACGCTGAAGATTCACACTTAACTGCCCATGGGACAGGTATGACAATGAGTCAAGGAAAAGAAGCTTATAAAGCCAAAACCGAAGTCCACCTCCAAACAAAATTCTCTGAATGCCATCAATCAAGCCATGATCCTGAAAAATAACATACAAAAATTAAATACAACAGTAAAAATAAAAAATGGTGCTGTTACTGAAAACTAGCAGGCAAGAAGTTCAAAGAAGGATCAAATTTTTTTTTACAAAATAAAGTTTTTTATAAAACTGCAAGCTAATGCTAACTTTAAAACTCACCTGAATGATGGTTGAAAGGGGCGCTTTGTCTTGCCCTCCTGGGCCATCTCTCAATGCCCAAGCTAATGGCTCATAAGTTGAATGGTTAGGATGAAACACAGTCCAATCTTCACCAGGTAACTGGCCCCATGCAGTTTCCCCTGCACGAGTCAGTCTTAAAACTGGTGAAGCAGGATTCAATGTGGCATCCTACAATGTAAAGTCAGGTCATCAAAACCAATTCAAAAAAAAATATAAAATGAGAACTAGCAATATAAATGCCATACGTCAGAGAATTACCTTCAGACGTAAATTTGTGTGAATGTACAAAGGGAAACCTTTGAGTTGAGCTCCAACCAGTGTTTCCTCTGATGCAGGTTGGAAAGCCACAAGACCAACACTATACTCTCTGCAGTATTTATCCAATAGCTCTCGGTTCCATTTATCCATATTTAAATACTTGTTTATATTCTCAAATACTATCACGCCATACTTTCCTTTATCTAAATTTGTGAGCACTGGAAGTGACTTCCCAGCTACTTCTACTTTGTACCTGTCAGAAGAAAAAAATGTCATAAATATTTATTTTAAGAAAAGAAAAAAAAATCCTTAATTTTTGCAAAGTAAAAAAAATAATATGAAAACTCCATTTTGTTTTCAATTAAGTATCACACATACTTAATTCTATTATATACAAGAAGTTCAGCAATCTCTCTCCCCAGACGGGAGTACGTCGTTTCAACAAATACCAAAACCTTGGCATCTATTCGTAGCCGAGCAGCTGAGCGGTGGTCATGGGCTGCTGCAGCTGAGCGAGATGGACCCCCTGCCACAGAACAACGTATGGCAGGCTCCGGTCTCGTGTCTCGTCTTATAAGGCTGAAATTACATCAGATGACCATTAGGGAAGTTCGTCACATTAGCATCCATAACATAAAGATTTCATTAGACCTCATTACTTGCCTGGAAAAGGGATGATTCCCGAGATAGTGAGTGTAGTAAAGTATAGACAGTGTAGAGAGCAGAACGAGTGCTGCAACGCACCTCTTCACTGTGACAGGCCTTGCAAGACATGCTAAGCAGGATGAATTGCGAACTGGTGATAAACTACTTGAACCAGCAAGCGAGCCCGACAATAAAAGCACAGCTTCACTATTTCCACCCACTCTGATCACAGAGCCACCCCACTTCTTTCGGCCCTCTGGAGAATGCATTCTCATGTCCATATACCATAAATTCTAACATAGAATTGATCTCAACATGAGATAAAGTTATTGTCTTGCACATATACACATTCAAATATCATTTAAATGACAATTTTATCACACATGAGCTCATAAGTATGGCACAGAGCGACACATCATATTATTATAAAGGGAGAAATATACAATTAAATGTTTGCACAGGAATGTGCAGGGCGGGGATGCAGACACAGTAGACTTAGACTCAACACAAGCTATGCTTTATCTGTCTATCTTGGCATCTAAACGCCATTTTGAGTGTTTTCTTTGTGCACTGACAAGTTTCGGAGGAGGCATGTTGACTTGCTGCATTCGCTGAAGGCAGGCACCAAAAAACAACAGTGGCCCCAGGCATCGCAGTGAGCTGTGCCCTTTCAATGTAGGGGCTGCAGGAGTCCACAGCGCTCAAGAAGTTCACAGCAGCTCCTGCAAACCAAGGAAAATAGCATGAAATATAACACACGCCAGGAACATGAAGGAGAAAACAAATATAACTGGTTGCACTCCTGTCACACTCAACAAAACCTATATTAATTTTTTTTTTAATTGTTTGAAATATAACACATGCCAGGAGGATGAAAGAGGAAACAAATATACCTGCTTACGCTCCTGTCAAACTCAACGAAACCTATATTTTATTTTTTTTGAATTGTTCTTATGTTTGTAATTGACGCCGATACTGAGCAGATGGTAAAGCAGAGCTCGATCATTCTCACCGAGAATGACGTACAATTCCGACAGGGTTGCACTTCTGTACTGCACTACACGACCACTCTGCACTGTAGACTGGGCTGAGGTGTGAGGACTCTGCGGGCGGGGCGCGCGGGGCGGCGGGCAGCGGGCAGGCAGGGGTGCATCCATGCCGCGTCTACCTGCTGCGTCTCCCCACCCCCTCCCCTCCCCTTTCCCGGGGACGGCGCCACGCCACGAGAGGCGCCACGACCGCTGGAGCCAGTGCAGCAGTGCAGTGGCCTGGCCCTGCTTTCTTGGCCCGCACTCCAGTCGGTTGGAAGGCTCCCGGCCGCTGCCCTGTTTTAATATGCGGGGGGTACGAGTCAGGAGGCGCGGCAGGGAGGTACGGGCGGGGGGGGGGGGGGGGGGGGG
>CABIKL010000944.1:0-17912 GCA_902196195.1 Aptinothrips rufus | reverse complement strand
GCTATACCAAGATGATCAGGACACTCTAAAACGCATTTCTACACAATCCTCCAAACGACCACAAAAAATTTTGAAACTGGTGATACTTCACCCCTGTTTTGGGGGAAGCGCTCCCCAAAACAGGTATTATTTTTTACGGTGATGACGCTTATTCCTCACACGTCAACTCGGAGATGACCGTCAGCCGACCGTCAGCTCGCTACCGACCGGGCCCGGGCCGCACTTTTAAACAGAACCCAACGCTAATTTATTGAGCGGTAAGTCCACGACCTGCGACTGAAGTCAGGAGGAAGCATGATCATGGCGTGATGCTGAGTGAGGGACAGAGGGCGCGTGGGGCGGGGAGGAGGGGCGGAGCGGGGAGGAGTGGGGGGACGAGAGGGGAGGGGTTCACTGCGTACAATGCGTCTTGCGCCCTCCCCTCCCCTCCCCGCCTTGGCGCGCGTCCAACGCTGTAGATATTTAGAGCCCAGCCGACCTTACAGAGCGCGATCCAGAGGGCACGGCGACGGGCGGCTGGGGGGCGGCCGGGGGCGGCCGGGGGCGGCCAAGGGGGCGGCTCCCGGCCAGCCGACGCCTTGGGGAGGCGAGGCACGGCGCAGCCACGCGTGGGTAAGTAACCAAGAGGAGGGAAGCATCGACCTCAAACCCCGTCCCACCCTCAGAGAAAAGAAAACTACGGCAGAGTCCTAGGAATAGAGAACCAAGTCCTGCCCGCACCGGTAGAGGCGACTCAAGAAGACGGCACGCGTGCTCGCCCAATGTTATCGCAATCCCGGTAATTTTACCATACTTCTTGGGTTAATCCAAATTACCATTGTTAGTCTGGTAATTTTTGACCAAATGACAGACTTACTTTACTTTTCAAGGTAAGAAAAGACCACCGCAAATAAAAATACAGGCAACATTTTTACCGTGAATTTCCGATGGCAATGACCGTACTTCAAAATACAATGCCCGCCCAAACCCACAGGATTACTAACTATTCACTCCACAGGCTGACCACTCCACCACGCCCGACTCTAGTTGACAGGGCTGGCGTTCGGTTTGACAGGTTGGCGTGGCATCACGTGGCGTGGCGGGGCGTGGCGTGGCGGTATCAAGGTCGGCCGGCGCAGGCCGGCCCAGGCGTCTCAACCGATGCCTGTGCTTGCTTGCACCCGTGTAATTTGTCTGACACACGGAGGAGAGGATATAATTGGGGCCGAGTCCCAGTCCCGCTCCAGTCCAGGGCAGCCGAAGCCGAGCGCAGCGCTGCATGCTATTTGCTCAAGCCCCCAGCTCTGCGCGGCCCAACATTGATTCCTGCCTGGGACCCTGGAGACGCGCACCCAGGCACCCAGGGCCTTCATGCGTGGACGGGGCGGGGCGGGGCGTGGCGGGGCGGGGCGTGGCGGGGCGGGGCGGGGCGAGGTGGGCAACGCCACGATCAGCTTTTGTTTGCTCTGCTATTTGCATGTGATGCACATAAAAGATAATTGGCGGCCGTAAACAAGCAGCATCCCGCACAGTGGGACAGGACCCATCCGCACACCTGACGGCGAGCACGCCGAGACGGCGACTGTCGCGGGTTCAAATCTCAGCGCCGTCGGATTTCGCCCCTCCCCACCCCTTCCCTCCCCATCCCTCTTTATCCTTTTCCTCATTGCTTCTGTTAGACGCAGAACGACTTTACTGAATCGTTAAAATTTCATTCCGAGCGAGCGAACAACCATGGGCGGCCATTACTACAGTTTCCTCCCTCGCGACGATTCCAGCAAGAACTCTTTCAACCCGTGGATGAGCCCGGTGGGTGGGGGAAAGGGAAAAAGGATTTGGGGGGGGGGGGGGGGGCGGCAGGTAGGGCGTTAGGCCTCCGTCCCTGCCTACCGTTCATTCTTCGCCGCAGTCATCATTGCCCCCTCCAGCAGCCGCCGCATCAGTTGAAAGCCGCTCTACTCGGCCCGTCGTAATTGGCGAGTGAAATTTTTACTTAGGAAAGTGCGTGATGGCCTCCTAGTTCCGCGAGACCGCAGCACGGCGGCGGGCGGCGGGGCCGATAGGCGCGGGGGTGGAGGGAAGGGAGCGACAGCAGCCTGGACCATTCAGCCAGATTCAACAAAATCGAGATGGGAGACCGTCCTTACTGCTCACCTTACTGGCCCGAAATACGCTTGAATTTCACTCGATTTTTTGTTTACATTTTTTTGGGACAAAGTATGGAGGTAGGAGACCGTCCTGAATGGCCCAAAGTTCACTTAAATTTCACTTGAATTTTTTTTTTAAATTTTTTTGGGACGAAATATTAGGAGAATCAAGTTAAATTGCTAAAGGTGTACAGATTGTACGGAGAGGTCTTCCCTGGCGGCCTGCGCTAGCCTGCGCTCCACGTGACCACCTCGCACCACGCCAAGCCAACGGGGTCATAAACTAATGACGAACGAAAACAATTCCGCGCCGCACAGTGGAGAGAAAGGGAAGGGGAGTGAGTAGGATCGACACCAGGCTAGGCAACAAGGAGCGGAGGCGTTGAAGACTTTGCGTCGCGCCCCGCCACGCCCCGCCACGCCACGCCCCGCCACGCCCCGCCACGCCCCGCCTGGAGATGGCCTGGATATCCCCTGGCTGATGGGTGCGGTCACACAGCCTGAGCCAGCCAGCACAATCGTCGCTAGGCACTGCAAGGAACTGCGAGCCAAGTACTAACAATTAAAAAGTTATCTTGATAATTTCAAAGGAATAAGCTTACATCTCGATTTTCTTTGAAAAAGGGCGATACAAAAACAGCTAGAGAGTAAAATTAATAAAAATAATAAAGGATGAAAGATTTGAAAACAAAAATTGGACAGACGGTTTTGCCTGCCGCCTGCGGGCAGAGCTGGTGATGAGTTCCAACGCGGGAATCCTTTCCTTGCAGAGAATAATAAGAAACAAGCAGCCTCGCCGCGGGCTGCGAAGACGATACGATACGATACGATTGGCGGGGCGGGGCGGGGCGGGGCCGACTGCTGCAACAGGGAATGCGTCCCCGCAGACTCGTAAACACACGGGCCTGCCCTGCCCTGCCCTGCCCGCTCCACCGCAGCGAGCAGCTCATCCCGCAGTGTATGGCTATGGATTGGAGAGCCTGGAAGGCGAGAGTCGACCACTGTCATGGCGGCAAGGCCCTGGCAGCCGCTGAGGTCCAGCTCGGAACATCAGTGCTTTGCTACCTGGGCGCACCCGGCGAGCGTGCTTGTCAACACGTATCCAGCCGGGTCTCAGGCCCGCTGCCGCCATGACAGTTCTCGCATCTCTCCTTCCAGGCTCTCTACTATGGGTGCTGGGCTCTCCTCTCCTCTCCTATCCGGGACACTGAGCTAAACACATTGTCTGGCAGCACACGCAGCGGGCCGGGCCGGGCCGCGCAGGGCTGGCAGGGCAGGGCATCGTAAAGCGAGCCGACCCGTGGAGCAGGCTACAAGGTACGGTGCGATGTGTGTGTGTGTGTGCGCGCACGCTCAGACCGCTATTATTGACTTTTTGACACAATACCCATTGTTAAATTTTGCAACAATAGAGTTATTATTATTTTTACAAATTCATCAATATGTCCCCAGCATTTTATTAACAGCACTTGCTAAATTTGTGGGCAGTTGTAGACAGCGGTGTCAGGTAGTTGTCTCTAGCTGCACAAATTGTAATTGGCAGCGCGCAGTTGACAAACAACAACAAGTCAATAAGGTCTGGAAGCCGGCCGTACCAGCAGCAGGAAGCTGGAATCATGGGGAGGTCTGGACCCATTTCAAAATGATCACATCTCAAACATTTTCAAATTTAATCACGATTTAAGTAATTTATGTTAAAATTTTTATATGCATGGTAAATACGATATCGTGAAATTCAAGGATAGGCGGATTTCAATGACGCGGCTATGATCAAAGGCCCATAAGGAAGGACCCTTGATGTCATCCACCTATCCTTGGATTTCAAGGGATTGTTTTCTTTATCGTGTTCTTAGCGGAGCATGCGAGAGACGCCACTGCGCGTGTTACCTCATGCCACGCCATTCCAATCAGCATGAGCGAATAACACACTTCCAACTGGCTCGGGTCCGGCCAGCAGCTGAGCGCAGCGCCCACCGGGCAGGCAGGGCTGGGCAGGGCAGGGCAGGGCAGCCCGCGGACCGTAATGAAGCCCCCCCCCCCCCCCCCCCCCCCCCCCCCCCCCAGTCGAGATTCTATTAGAAAGACAATCAGCTGGTCCAGAGCGGGGGAGGCAGAGCGTGGCGGGTCCGGCCCGGCCTCCTGGCCCTGCGCGGCCACACCCCTCGGAAGCCGATTGCGGTTAGCAGGACGACAGGCATCCTTCCAATAACAAACACAACGAGCCGCCACGCCACGCCACGCCACGCCGCGCCCACCGAGAAACAGCAGCAGCAGCAGCAGCAGCAGCTCATGTCATTTGTTTGCGCCCATCATGCATCCCGTTAAGCCGATTGGATGGTCCTAGTTCCAGTTACCTGCTGGAGGAGAGGGGCCGGGGGGCGGGGGGTATCACCAGAAGCAGCAAGCTGGTCGCCGGGTCAGAGCCATTAGAGCCAGACTCCTAAACCACACCGCTCAGACCTCATGGCAGGGGAGGGAGGAAGGACGGGAAGGAGGGAGCGAGGGAGGGGGGGGGGGGGGGGGGGGGGGGGGGGGGGGGGGGGGGGGGGGGGGTAGGAAGTCCTGACTGCTTGTCAAAACCGCCCTGCCCTAAACTCAGAAACGAAAGGTAAAAAAAAGTATTCTTGGATACGATTTTGAAACCTGTCGCAAAATATCAGGAAGCTTCGAAACGCGTTTTAGAATAGGTCTCAAAATCACTTCCAAGTTTATTTATTTTCAACCCTTTGGTTTCTGGATTGTGTTGTGCAAGATTCTGTGTGCAGACACGCGGCGCTGGCACGCAGCGGGGTGAACGTGAGTCCGCGCAGCAGACGACACGAGCAGACGACACGACTAGACTGAGCGAGCAGGACTAAACGGGACTGGGGAGGGCAGGGCAGGGCAGGCCAGTAAGTATGTTAAGTACGTCTTGACGTCGCGCCAAAGAAAGGCCGCGCCGCGACACGCCTCGCCGCGACACGCCTCGCCGCGACACGCCGCGTTTGGACAGAGCACGGCCGAAATAAAACTCGCGGTGCGGGCAATGTCCTGCGGGGCGTGACGCGTACAATGGGGGGCCCGGCCCCGCCCGGACCAAGTGGACGAGACTGACGGAGGAGCGGCGCCGCACTTCATGTCCAAACACACGGCCAAACCATGGCCAAACGGTGTCGGGCTAAACTGGGCGACCGTCCGCGAAATACACGACCGTTCCCAGCGAATCCTTCCGAGTCAACATCTGTCTTCTGCTTGTTGGTTTCATTTTGAGCTATCTTCCCGCTTTTGCCGGTATATCGCACATCGCACATTCTTTACGGACGAGCCCTTACAGTCTTTCCAGGTAAACCGCAGCCAAGTTGGATCTCGTCCCGCTTGAAGCATAGCGTAACACAGCGCGCGGTAAGACCGTAAAGCCGTAGAGCCCCGCCACGCCCCGCCCCGCCACGCCCCGGGCACGTCACTACGCCGTAACAATGCGGGGAGGTCAACGCGAGATGCTCTTTGTATTCCATAGCGGCACCACGGCCCAGCCTCTCGTGGTCCAGCCCTAGGATCTAACCGGCCGCGTACTCGCTGACCTGCATGGCGTGGCGTGGCAGGGCGTGGCGGGGCGTGGCGGGGCTAGTGGGACTGTTGCTAGATCTGCACGCGGCTGTACTCTGTCACCAAGTGGGGCACCGCTGCACATGGCCCGGGGGTCAAATGTCACCCGATCCAAGGGGGCCGCCAACGACACCGCCACCGAGGTGGAGCGCGGCCGGGGCAACTGGACAGATGATATCGGCCGGAAAGGAGCGGCTAGACGTTGGCAGCTATGGGCCTGGCACACATTCAGATATGGGATCGTCCATAAATCACTCAGACAAAAGTGGGCCCTATATACGCCCCCCCTCCCCTTCGTAAGGCGAATAACCTAACCTCACCAAGCTTTTGGTATAGGACCATAAGGCAGGCTCGGACTCCCTCCCCCCCTAAGAGCTTCACGTAATTTATGGACAGCCCCTAAAACACAGTGGCATGGCGTGGCGTAGCGTGGCGAGGCGGGTTCAGAGATCCCACCTCCGGTAGGAGAATCACACTGAGCAGCAAAGCAGAGTCGCGTTACACCCAACAAACAGTCCGCGCCCCGGGCCAGTCCGCCTCGCAGGGTAGGCCGACCCGCCAGACACCCTGCCGCGGCGGGCGGCCTACCCTGCCCCTTCCAGCACCAACCAGCCGAGCAGAGCCGAGCCGAGCGGAGACCGCACCGCACCGCACGGAACCAAGGCGACACCTTTCTCCCGCCCCGCCCCGCCCCGCCCCGCCCCGCCCCACCCCTCGCTTGTTCCTGATTGTGTCGGTCGCGTTACAGTACCTGGAACGAATGGACGCGGTCTCGGCCGCGCGTGCGTTAGCCACGGGTCGGGTGCCGCACCGCACCGCCCTTGCCTGCTGTAGTACTGCTTTGGAAGTTCACTTACGCTCGTTTGGTTGATTGGTAAGTGATGAGCTTTGGGGCTTTTGCTCAGTGTGGCAGATACTACATTTCAATCTTTCATTGGTTTTTCCTTCTTCCTTTTCTTTTTGATTCCTTATTGAATTGCGTAATATTTTATCTAAATATATTTAAAATGTAAAGAAAACAGACAACGCCTTTCAGGGTGTACTACGGTATGGAATTACTGAGACATTTTGAAGACTACAGAGCGCAGCACCGATAGGAGCTGCGTTGGATGCTGGGCGTGGCTCGGGATGACTCTCTGCAGGCTCCGCACCTCTGCCCAGCAGCAGCTGGACCATCGAGATGACGGCGGGGAAGGGGGGGGGGAGGCTGGACCGGACTGGGCAGGGCGGGGCAGGGCAGGACCCGGCCGATGATGAGTTCATTGCCGCCGCGCAGCAGCGGGCTGCTCCCGTCACAATGTCATCCTATCGCGTGCCGCGAGCAGGCGAGGCGTGGCGTGGCGTGGCGTGGCGTGGCGTGGCGTGGAGTGCCCCCGCTGAGTGCACCACCATGTTACGCACGCACGCATGCACGCAGCACACACACACCTCATGTCCATCCCCGTTCCTCTAGAAACAGATTCACTGCGAAAAGAAGTCTTGTAAAATTACGAAAAAGCCGAGGAAAAAGGACTCGAAAATTTCTTAACAGGCCAAAGTCGTAAATTAGCTTTACGATTATTATTATTTTTCTTAGTGCTTGATTCGCACGATATCGACGCGATGTGACTACCCTGACACTGTAAATAATGAAAACAAATCAACTCCACACGGAGGAGAGACATTCCTCATGCCGTGATGAGTTAACCTCGTGGTTTTGGACTGCTCTGCGTAACAGGTAATTTTTCATCATGGTTCGGGGGCTCCTGTGCTCGTCTGAGTGCCTGCCTACGGGTCCCCACGGAAAGCTGTGTTTTCGTGCCTCCTGGGGTAACCACAACAGACGCCCTGGCCGCCGCCAGCACCGCCAGCACCGCCACGCCGCCGCAGGTTTTAATAATCGTCATTACTGTTCCCGTACAATGGACCTCGCTAAGCGCGCCGCGCCACGCCGCGCCACGCCACGCCCTTTGTGCCGATCAAGACACAAACACGCTTCATTACGGACGTACGCCCCTCCTGCCGCGCGCAAGCGTCTCATTACCCCCCCCCCCCCCCCCCGGTCCCTTTCACCAACCAGATGACCCGAGAGATGATCTCAGTCTCAGCCAAAGCAATGGCCAAGCCGAGATCCTCTCCACTGCTCGAAGACGCAAAAGCTGATTACCAACCAACCGACCAACCAAACGGTCAACTCAATTGTGTGACATTTACACGGCAAAAAACACGATCCCTTGAAATCCAAGGATAGTTAGATAACTTGAAGGAATATTATGTGATTTTAAGCATAGCCACTTTCAAGGGACCGTTTTCACCGTGCCCACACCGGCTCCCGTATGACATTTTGTCACACGTTTCTACAAGTTTATGACTCTTAGGTTTGTCTAACACTTGTAAGTGTATGACATCATGAATGAAGTGCGACTTTCGTGTCATCAGGTGTCACACATGTAGAAACGTGTGACAAAATGTCATACGGGAGCTAGTGTGTGAATGTCTCACACCTGATTCACAGTGTATGAATTGCATCACTCACTTCATCTTTTTAAAGAAACAGTCCTGCGGAGTCCTGTAAGAACTGGAAGGTTTGTAGAACCTATCAATATGAACGATTTTTTGAGAGATTTTCCCTCGCATGTGTTGGAACGGCGACGCAGACGGCAGTGGAATTTGACGGGTTCCACACAGCTTTACTTAAAATAAAGCGCTTGTGTTTTGCAGTGTGACAGGGGACAGCCAGCCAGCTGTGAGATGAGATGAGCAATAACCTCAGACACCCCCCGGAGTCCAGCAGTAGGCTGGAGTAGAGAGCCTGGAAGGAGAGAGGCGACAACTGTCATGGCGGCAGTGGCCCTTGGCAGCCGCTGGGGTCCAGCTGGGGACAGCGCATGCGCATGCGCAGGGCGCCGCCACCTGGACGCGCGGTGAGGGTGCTATGTAGAGCGGAGACGGCTGAATCCCAGGGCGGCAGCCGCCATGACAGTTGTCGCCTCTCTCCTTCTAGGCTCTCTAGGCTGGAGCTGGGGCTGGAGCCTGGCTGGAGCCGCCTGAGATCCCGTCTCATATAGCCAGCCGACACCGAACACTACCGGGCAGAGCAGGGCAGGACGGGGAGTGACACCTGGAAGGCCAGCCCAGGCCAGCCCGCGGCCTGGAAGGTGGTTTTGGAGAGGAAGTAGGGGCGTGCTGAGGGAGGGGAAAGGGGGGGGGGCATTGCGCTCCGCCCGTCCGCAACTGTAAATTGAGATATTTGCACCGCAGTCAGAGAACGCGTCTCGGCGCGGTAAGACTCACTCGGCCAGCCCAAGCAGTTCATCATATTCGCAGATACAGTGGTCCTGCCACGCCGTGCAGAGCGTGCCGCGTGTTGGCCCCGCAGTTCGGCGCCTCGAGGAGCGTGACAGTTATAGTCGATTCGCCAGGTGCAAACTGGTAGCCAGGCAGCAGCCAGGCAGCCTCGCCCCGCCCAGCCCACGACAAACCGCTCCTGCTCGTCCAGGGACTCCGAACTAACAAAAGACTAGCGTTTTCAACCCAGAATAGGAACTGACGCTACTGCTACGACATCCTCGAACTCGAAAACTGGGCGAGAAAGCATATCACGAGGCACGACTAACCAAGATTCAGAGCAGCGCGAAGCGGAGCGGAGAAAACTACGGCAAGGGGCAGGCCAGGGGTGGGCAGGGCTGGGCTGGGCTGGGTAGAGCTACATACCTGGATACTTGGCAAAGAAACGCGATGCGCGCAATTTCTCATACCACGCCTTTAGTTGTCATACCAGGCTGGTGCGGCAGTCGCAGCAGTTGTCTCCCCAGGCGTGACAGCCAGCGCGTTTCTTTGCCAGAGTATCCAGGTCTTTAGGTAGACCAGGGTGGGGCAGGGCAGGGCAGGGCAGGGCAGGGCAGGGCAGGGCAGGGCAGGGCAGGGTAGGGCAGGGCAGGGCAGGGCTGGGCACTTGTTCCTTCGTATGCACATACACATACGGCACATGATATGCTTCGCGTCAGGAAAGTCAAGTCGCCCGCCTGTCACTTTCTCATCCCAGTCCAACCTAGCCGCTGCTGCTGCAGCACGTATCTACGCGCAGCGTGCAGTGGTACATCGCGGACGCGGCTCGAGATTTGTGTCGGTCATTCCAGGCGTCCGAGTCGGTCCGAGTTGGCGCGCAGATAAATAGAGATAGAGGCAGCTGCAAGTCAGTGAGACGGACCGAGAAAGCAGGCACACTACTAATGGTGCACTATGGAAAATAGAGATAAAAGATAAAAGTTATTCACGCTGCTCTAGTGAATTTGACGATGTCGAATGATTCTGAAATCACGATTTAAGCACTTTTATCAGAAACAGAAGCAATCCTTTTCGTCCCCTCTGGAATTTCGCTTATTTTCTTTCAAGATGGTAATTTCCATTACAACTTCTTGCCGTGTAGATGATCTCCCACATCCGCTTCGCACGGCAGAGTCCAATTGAGCTGCCTCGGCGCTACATACGGGAGACGCCAAGATAGCTCCTGCAATTCCCAATAAATCATGGCGCGCCGCTCACTGGAGCACACAATGGTCAGCATGCTAACAAGCCGATCAAACTTAGTTCACATCTTCACCACACACTAACAAATAAAAATTAACAATATAGATTTTCCAACGTAAATTTACGACAACTAGGACATTTAAAGAAAAGATTGGCAATGTAGCAGTTGTCTGAGCAGAGATATTAAAATACGATTTCAACGCTTTCAGCTTTGAAAATACTCTCCTAGAAAGCATTCTCGAGTCCTGCAGTTTGGGTTCGATACCGGCCGGCTGTGTGACGTAGAGGTGCGCGGTTGTCACCTCGCCCGACCGGGTCCAGGTCTGCCAACTGGCTCACCAGCAGGTTGGCCCACAGGCTGGCCAAATGATCACTGATAGCTGGCCGGGCCGGGCCGGCCGCATCGCGCCCTGTCCTACTCTGCAGGGACTTATCAGAGTTCCGTTCGAACGATGTGCCCAAAGCGCTATGCTCTGGCAACAACGGACATGAACCCTACACAAAGATCAATATTTTGACTTAAGTTCAGTTCGAATTTCTCATAATGTCAGTATTTTCCCTCGTTCTCGGCGTAAAATTTTTAAGGCTCATCCCAGCTTATTAGACGACCCGTAGATCAAAATACCTACTGTAAAATTTACCTTTCAGGTGGAAACATAACATTCCAGCCAAACATCTAAGCTTGGGGTATTATTTTGCCAACGTTCCCATGCTTTGGAGCTAGGACGTGGTAATTGATCAACGCTCTGTCCTCCCCCTACAATGATCACGTGATATTGGCACGGCCCCCTAAGCTGCCACTCCACCTTCGTTCCATCATCCCTGACATTCTGGTCATGACGACACTAGAAGAGCGAGCCAAGTGAGGCGAGGCGAGGCGAGGCAGCCGAGCCATGCAGATCCACTGGGCCAGGTGATTGCTCCGGAGAGGGAATGTCACGTTTAACGAGGGCAGGGCAGGGCAGGGCAGGGCAGGGCAGCAGGGCTGGTCTGGTCAGGGCAGGGCAGCAGGGCAGGTCTGGTCAGGGCAGGGCAGAGCAGGGCGGGGCAGGGCAACTGGGAGACTGGAATAAGAGACATCACCTGACTTTTTACCTGACTATCTCAATTGGATTGAACCTGGATGGAGTGGAGACCAACCAGGTGACCTCAAAGGAGCAGACTCCTACTAGAGAAGCACCCCTCCACGCCAATCAGAGCACCCGCTTGATCTAACTGTTCGATCCACTTGACTACGGCAACTCTCTCCCTGTGAGCCTCTCTAAACAACACCAGGCTGGGCCGCGCAGGGTGGGGCGGACTTTGACTGCACCTCTTTTCTCGACTCGACGCCAATTGCGCCTCGCTCCGCTAAGCCCATCTGATAGGCAACGTGCCGGTGGGGGGTAGGGGATGGTGGAGGCAAGCAGGTCACCTGACAGTGTCAACTCTCTCCACCAGTAGCCTCTCTCAACAGCCTGGCTGTCACTCATCGGCGGCTGATCATCAGCCGAACAAAGAAGCAGCAGTGGCCAAGTGCCGCTCTGGATAGCTTAGCTTTTAGCAGCGCGTCCCGTCCATAGGGAGGGAGGGACCCGGCAACCTGTCATAGAGAGCCTAGAAGTAGAGAGGCGACAACTGTCATGGAGGCTACCGGCCTGAGATCCAGCTGTGTCCGCTCTACCCCGCACCCTCGGCGCGCCCAGGTAGCGAGGCACTGCGCATGCGCTGTCCCCAGCTGGATCCCAGCGGCTGCTAGGCCGCCCACTGCCGCCATGACAGTTGTCGCCTCTCTCCTTCCAGGCTCTCTGACCTGTCAGCAGCGAGTGGCTGCCGTCAGAGAGGAATAGAATCAACGGGCGGGCCTCTACAGGTGAGGACCGGGCAGCAAATTGAAAACAAAACACAATGTGCAAATCCAGCTGACACCTGCTGCCCCTGCTGCCTGCCTGCCTGACTGCCCCGCCCCGCCCCGCCCCACCCCGCCCCGCCCCGCCCCGCCCCGCCCGAGCAGTCCATCGTGAGCGAGCCATCACATCATCCACATCACGAGCGTCCGGACTCGACCGGGCAGATCGGATCGGACTCGCCAGAGGAAGACCAAATTATACAACAGGCCTCCGAAAATAAACAAAATATTCTGATTACAGTTTGAAACACGAACAGGCCGACACTAATAGGTACCAGCGCAACCACAAAATTCGGCTGATGGCAGCGCACATGATGTAAACCTTATATCATAAACGACTATTATTATACTTTTTGAAACCCGTGAAATTTTCGCAAATGTGGTACTTAATCTTTTTTAATTCATTTTGGCACGAGCGTACTGCCCCCGATACTCCCAGAGTCAACGAACTACTTTGTTAATATCCTTTCAATACATTTGTGCGTTTGTGAACTATTAACAGATTTAACAATGATAGTGAACTATTTATTAGTACTTAGATGAATTTCAGAAGAGTGCATACAGATTCTATAGATGTAGATGCTGTGCTTGGCGAGTTCACTTCAAAGCTTAAGTTTTAGCAGGATAAAAAAATTCACATGCTCCGAGAGTGTTTTCGGCCGGTGTGACCGATACAAGTGAAAACGGAGAGAGGGGAGGGTGACAAAAAGTAAACAAGGAGTGCGGCGTGCGGTGCGACGCGGCGCAGGCATGCTTGGCTCCGGAGGCCGTGCGGTTGGGTCTGGTCCGGTCTGGGTGAAAATGATAGAGCTGCATAGCGTGTCCTGTCCGCGGGGCGGGGCGGGGCGGGGCGGGGACAGCGCCGGGGACAACGGTTTACGGGAGGCCGGAGAAGAAGCCAGGACCTGCGAGGAAATTACAGCCTGCCCTCTCGGTGGTCGTCTCCAGTCTCCAGTCGCCCCGGGCTCCAGCGGACTCCAGCCGACTCCAGGCCACCGTAACTCCAGCAGGACTCATGGAGGCCAGGCCAGGCCAGGCCAGGCCAGGCCAGGCCAGGCCAGGCCAGGCCAGGCCAGGCCAGGCCAGGCCAGGACCGCCTCCATTAGAGGACGTGCCAGCAGAGCAACTAGAGAGCTGGGGCATGTCTCACAAATAGGTAGGCTCAACCAAAACAATCATTTCCACGATTTCAAAAGCAAAAGCTTTGACAACATTGGACCTCTCTGGCGTGGCTGTATTGCTAGGAAACTCCCGAGGGGGCAATCACTCGTCCAAAAGGTGTACACAGGATTTCAGATAGGGGTGGATTTTCGCCGGACTGCGCCGGATTTTTAACAGACTGCGTCGGATTTTGTCGGAAATTTCGTCAGACTTTGCCCGGATTTTCAGATCGGTTGTACACAGGATTTCGCGACTGATTGCCCTGTCGGAAACTCCAGGATAGCATCATGGAGAAGGGTGAGAACCAATAACGGAAGTCTGGAAGTCCTACAGGTTCCGTGTGAAGGGTGGGGAAGGGGGGAAGGGGGTGGGAGCGCAGGAACTGGGGAAGAGTATGGGATGTGGGATCAACAAGGACCCAGCCAGGACGCCACCACCGCAGGTATGACCCGTTCTGACGACGTCAAAAACCCTGCTACGCCTGACCAATCAGGAGAGCCCGGACCAACCATGTGAGCTGCCAGACTCTACTTCACCCATCTCGACGAGTAGGCCGCGCGGTGTGGACGTTGACTCAGCTCACCTGCAACAGACAGGGAAATGGAAACGTCAGCTTTGAGTCAAACACACAGCAGCTCTGACCCGCGGTCAAGGAGCAGGACACTCAAGTGCAGTCGAGTGGCAGGGCAGGGCAGGCTGGTTCACAGATACTCCTCCTTCAAAGCACGATTAAAATTTGAGCTAGGCTGGAAAGCGCAACGCACAGACCAACCAAACCTCACAATCTGGGGCAACCTAAACGGAAAACCAAGAACAAAAAAATATTTTTGGAGGTTATTTTTTCAAATCGGCCATGAGGCTACAAAACGCGTTTTGACGCAGGTCTCAAAATGTCCTCCTGAAATATCTGTATCTCACTTGGTTTCTGGGTTGCGTTAGCGTTACCCCACGATCCAGGTTTTTGATCTTTCTGTTCGGGTCACTGGGGTCACTGGGGTCGGCTGGCAGGGGTAGAGCGGGTCGAGCCGGGGTCAGAGGTCCACGTCAAGGTAACAATGGCAGCAGGGCGAGCGGTTAGCAAATACGAGCCAAGCCACGGCAGGCAGGCGGGCAGAAATTGAATGGAAGCCCTTCACACATGCTATTCCAGAACACAGGCTGGCGAGGCGAGCTCCATATCCGGCATCTGTGCCCTGCCCTGCCCTGCCCAGCCCTTCTCCGCCCTGCCCTGCACCGGATGGGGTATTGAGCTGTCCATCAAGAAGGGCTGAGGGCGGCAATAAGGACTGATGCCCTGCGCTGCATAGCACAACGCCTTGAAACCCAACACCCGTCCACTCGCTCCACATCATCATCACGCCCACCGCGCTCACCTCACCACGCCACGCCGCGCCACGCCACGCCTCGCGTCGTGCGGTATGACCCGACAGCCCTCGCGGCTCTCAGCCGACCTACGCACGGAGATCAACACCACGCCACGCCACGCCGCGCCGCTCCATTGTGTGGCCGGACAGAGATCCAAGTCAGTAACGTGCCGTGGAGAGGAGAGGCCAGTCCTAGCTAGACAGATCCCCCGTACCAGTCACACATGACAGATCATCATCTCACTCCAACAATAACAACAAGAAAATTTAAACTCATTTTATTCTGAGGAAAATGGTTGTCATTCAAAGTAGCCGGCCTTGCAGTGAAACCCGTATACATTCTGCAGTACACTGAATAAATTCGAAATTCTTCATCCGGCCCGCACCCGTCAATGGCAGTGCGCGTGCCGGCGCATTCAGATTCAGATTCAAATTGGTGGGCGTCGCGTCGGGAGTGGCGCGGACGCACAGCGGGGAGCACCTCACGGCGCGGCACGTCACGGCACGTCACGGCACGTCACGACGCGACACCCGCGCGGCGTCAGCAGGCTGCTGTCGCGGCAACGAATTAAAATAAGCCGGTCACGCGGGGTCACGCGGGTCACTCATCACGCGGGCATTGTTTGGCGTAGACAACGTATGTGTGCCGACAGACAGGGGAATTACCTCAGGAGGTGGCGAGGATCAGAGTGGGCTCCTTTGCACGGCGGGAGTTTTGAAAGCAGATGGCAATGAACCCGGCAGGGCGGCAGGCAAAGACGACGTACACAGGAAAACCCAAACTCAGATTCTGAGGTAACGCAACCCACAAACCAGGTATCAAAAAACATTTCTGAAGGTCATTTTGAGACATTTATAAAAATGATCAGGAAGCTACGAAACGCGTTTTGGAATAGGTCTCAAAATGACCTTCAATTATTTTTTCTAACCCTTGGTTTCTGGATTTTGGTTCGCGTGAAATGGAGACATGCAACGGAACTCAGCGGTACAGACTGATTCCCACGGGTAGAAGACATGGTCGAGTAATGTGATCTGATAGACTCCTCTAGATAGACTCTAGAGCTAGAATCTAGACTGACAGGCTCTGCTGGCGAGAAAGCTTGGTGATTGGGCTATTCTCTGCGGCGCCAACGCGGTGAACTTCAGCTGGTGAACTTCAGCTGGTGAAGTTCACCTGGAGTCCTCCCCCGCCTCGGGGCTCGGGGCAGTCAGTCAGGCCATGATTTATACCATGACTAGGATAGCACGGCTCTCGCCGGCTGATTCATTACAACTGGAACCGCTGCGCTGCGGTGCGGTGTCGTGTCACTGATAGACGGGACGACGCCGATGTCGATTTCGCGAGTACCTCCTCGGCCCGCCGCTCCGGGACATAAATTATGAAAATAGATACAAGTCGGAGGCGTACGTAGCTCAGCGAGAACCGGGGCGGCGCGGAGCCTAGGGCACAAAGCTCTCCTGAAACCCTCACATTGATAGGCTCGCCTTCAAAACTAGAAAGAACCCGGCACTGCACAGTTTCAAGAACGTGAACTCAGTGCATTGAAAACGATTGACTATTGATCCAAACTTAGGAATGGTGGTCCCGACCACATTATGGTTCTAGCAATCATCGTATGGTTCTCCAGATCAAAACAAAAGATGTGTTCGCCACAAAGCAAAAATATGGTCCCATCATTGACATTTTGAGCGTTGCTCCTACAACATTGGAGTTGAGGCAACCATGTAATACTGTTGTCCCCACTATGCACCTCCGCCCGCAACTTTCTGGGTGTGCTCGGCCTTCAACTCAAGGCTGGTCGTGCCGTAACGCTCCAAACTTATTGCGGTACCTTCAAGTATTTGAAGACACGCCCAATTGGATGGTTTCTAACTAGCTGTGCTTGCAGTGCAATGCAGTCTGGTTGCCTACCTCCCCCTCTCCCCGCGCGCATATCGCATTCCCAGAGTGAAACTTCTCGCGAGTGATGAGATATCTAGGGACATTCCGCGCCTCGTCTGCGAGCAAGTCTCGTCCGCCCCGCCCCGCCCCGACCCGCCCCGCCCCAGCTGAGCTCAGAGCAGCGCGCTCACGAGCAGCAAGGCAAGGCAAGGAAAGGCTCCTTACTTCTGGCCGAGACATTTTCATGGCTTCTGGCGGCTGCCCCTGCCATCTCCAAGTGGCGTATGCGAGGCCTTACGATCCCGCCCCGCCCCGCCCCGCCCCGCCCCGCCCCTGTCCAGCCTCTGATATGTCCTGCTCGGTTGGCGAGCGATGCTGACCTTTGGCAGGCTCTCCAAGGCGTTCGATACGATCCAGACGAACAGGCAACGGCACCAGCACGGGGATACTCCACGCTTATCGCCCCATTACTTTCACCCCTTGCTGTGGGATGGGGCTGGGCGGGGCGGGGCGGGGCGGGGCGGGGCGGGGCGTCGATAGGGGTGGACGGCGGGCAGTGCAATAGCCTGCTGGTTGCGGGGGTATACATCCGGGGTGGGGCAGGCTAAGGGCAGGCTGGGCGACTACAAGTTATTTTCCGGAAGCACGGAAGGGAAGGGCGGCTCTCGCGGAGTGGCCTTGGTGAACTCACGCAAAGGAAGGGCGGCGGAAGGGACGGCTGGTCAGGTCTGAAGGGCTGGGCTGAGGGCTCAGCAGGGGGACGGAGGGTCACCTCAGCGCACTAAGCTATGGCGATGCCGCGCATAGATACACAGCGACAAGCAGTTAGCGGGCTTCATGGCAACTCGACGATTAGAGCGAAGTTTTACACAAGGCCGCGCAATTCATGCGAACACGCGCCATGCGTGTAAAGCAGTGCAGCCAATATAATTCGAAATATAGTGCCTTTTCACTGCAGACATTTTGGCAACTTTCTTCACTTCCCATTCGTCATACCAACACTACAATAGCAAGAAGCAATAACATTTACAATAAGTACTTTTTCTTAAAAAGAAAAAGAAATGGAGGAAAATAACTTCCACTTTTTTGAAAAATAATAATATAAATAAGTTGTTGAACAACGACTGTGCGCCCTTACAAAACCGGCAATCAGCCAGCGATAAACGGCCGCACGGTAGTACGTCAGCCATCTTGTTTTCATGGAATAATTGGTACTATGTCTCCGTCCTGAACGGGCTGGGCTGGGTATCCACCTCACCTCGTCACTCAAAACGAGGGGAAGGTGAGGGGGAAAAGGGGAGGGGGGGGGGCGTGTAATTTGGTCAGGATCAGGTTCAGTGGCATGGCCCCGCCCCGGGTACCGGCGTGTGTGGAAGGGGGGGGGGGGGGGGGGGGGG